>LPNX010053348.1:4524-87608 GCA_001517045.1 Pseudotsuga menziesii
GAGTATATGCGACTGTGTAGTAGTGCAGATCGCGTATGATGCGCGACTGTTCTATAGAACAACCCGCGTATGTAACTCAGTATGCGCGACTATCTAGAATGACAACCCGCACATGGGTATGAAAATTTCTCAAAAACAGAGAAAGACCCAAGACTTTCAAATGCTACAGTAAGTAAGAAAGCAGGACACAAGATCACAAACAAAACTTCGAGCAATTACTGGTCAGGACAACAGAAAAAGACCTAAAGCAGACTTGGCTTCCCCAGCGGAGTCACCAGTTCTGTTGTATAGGATAATTCACCTAATAACCTAGGTCTGGGGGGTTACCAACATACTATGACCTTGCAGACAAATTGATTTTTAGAAGCACAGAACAGGAAATAGGAAAGTAGCAGGAACTTACTTGTGAAATACGAAGGTTGATCCAAGCTAGCTTCTTCCTCTCTGATCCACTTCCAAAATCTTTAGGATAATTCCTCCTTCACCTGTTAACAAAGATTCTTCCAAATACAGTATGATTCATATATAAATATGCAGGTTAGGCAAATCATATATTATACTAAAATGAAAACATTCACCAATCTACAACACATGAAACACAATATGGAAGAAATTCTCTGCTTTATTAACAATAATAGAAGGAGTTTAGGTTACAACCCAATGTCTGAACAAGGGACTCCTCTGTCACCAAAGGACTCTGAGTTTCTCTGCTCCAAAGACTCTGTAGAAAATCCACCAGCATAACTTTGCTCTCCAAGTATGAATATCTAACACCCTCCCCAAGGCCTCTATTTATCTGAAGGAAATGAGGCAGTTCTCGAAGGTTAGGGAGGTTATAGCAGTTAATGGGATTAAGGTAAATGAAACAACTAATCTCCCATTAACTCGTGTTTTTAAAAACTAATTTGGAGGAAACCATGCGCGGGTCTGTAGTAAAGCAACCCGCGCATGATGCACGACTCTATACAATAGCAACCCGCGCATAGATGTATGCGCGACCTGCTGAACATAATACTCGCACATATGCGCGAGATGCCAATAGAGATAGTCGCGCATGCACTCAAAATCTCAAAATAGCAAAGTAACCAGCTGGGCATATAGGCAATGTATTTCATCATCAACCAAGGTATAATGAAACTAGGCAAACCTCAATCCATAAGTGTCCTTTTGTGTGCCGACCTGAGGGATGTCAGCACTCGGACGGAGAGGTACCAATCAGCTGTATAACAGGTAGATTAGGAGAAATAAGACAAAGAGCATGAGAGAAAGAAAGAGTCTGAGCCAAAAGTTATATCTAGGATAGTCTGCAGTCAGAAGCAAACTGAAGGCGCCATATATTTCTTGTTGATCCTATATTTGTTACCATTTTTGGTAGTTAAATTACTTATTTAAACATATATTTCATTATATTTTGTATATTTTATGTCACGCAGATCATTATTCAACCTTAGGTATGAGTGTTTTTAAGATTTATATAAAAATATTTTATTATTATCATTTTTATGGTTTTATTAATTAAAAATAACATTATTAAAAAGCATTTGATGTATTAATTGGTTTGTATAGTTGTTTGCAGGTTTTATAATATTTTTGGGCCAAGTTAATACGCAAAACACATTCAACCTGCTTTTTAGATAGAATGTCCAACTCGGCATCTAGTTCGTCATTCATCCCGTTGCATGAAACTCGCTGGTGGTTTGCCAGATGTTGAAATGTGTTGTTGTAGACTCTAGTCCTGAAGCGCACCAGCAAATAGACACTTCGTTCACCCTAGATCTACACCCAATGTATCCATCTTGCTGTCTAGCTCATGATGCAGCTCACCTTCTAGCTCGTTAACCAGATCATGTGCTGTTGATAATCGATTTCAAGCATTAAAACGTTGGAACGGTCTGCAAACCATTTTGTTTTCCATGTGGCCAGGTGATAGCATGATCATCAGTCTAGAAGGATCGTCGATGCATTGATTTCACCCAACACCAAGTTGTTCACTTCCCACATGTTCAAAGGATGGAGTGTCTTTAGTCTAGAAGGATCGCTCGTGGCCTCCTCTGCCTGACTCCAAACTACCACCAATATGCGCGTTTAAATAATAGAACGACCCGCATTCTAGAAGACCCACAGTGTACGCTTCCCTTACTCGCCACCATTCCACAGTCGTGTTGAAGAAGGAGTCATGCGCCACATATGAAGACCTGCTACACTACAGAAGCAACCTGTGCGTATGTTGTCCAGTGAAAAGAACCAGATTTGCGCTGAAGAAGGGAGATGCTTATGCCCTTGCTTGTGATTAATTAAATTTCTATTTATAGTTGAATAAATTTAGAGAGAATTCAACCACTAAAGGTTTGACTTGATCATCTCTGTAAATCATTATATAAAGCAACCTCTGTGAGAGAGTTGAAGTTAGCTAGAAAATCAGTCAATTAGGAGAGTTAGGAGAAGGGTTCTTGCTATGATTTACTCTTGAACATTGTATTTCTGTTCCACCATATGAATAAAGAGTTGTATGCATTGCTGTTGAAGATTGTGTTTGATTAGAAGTTAGCTAGGCATCACCCCTGATTTCTAAGAGGGCCTCTCATCAACCAAAGGTTCATTTTCTTTGTTTAGCTTAGTTTCTTTTCTGTTTTAGCTAGTCTAGTTTAATTTCTAGTTTGCTTCCATTAGATTATAGTAAATTCTATTCTATTTGTATTCTGCAATACATTAACATAGTTTTATTTCAAAGTTAATTAGTTAGATGCGTGCATAGCTTGCTTTCAGTTATTTTCTTTCAGTCATTTTGTTTCCAGTTATTTCATTTCCAGGATTACTTTCAATCTTTGTTTTCAAGAATATAGAATAAGTTGCTTTCATGAATTTAGAATAGATTCAATTATGTTATTTCCTTTCCTATTTTGAATTTATGCAAGTTAATTTCCAGTTTATTTATTAGTTTAATATGCAATGATTCCTTTTGTTCATGAATTAGTTTAAGGTTAATTTGTTGTTAAATATGTTTATTTACTGTTTCGATGCATTAGAATTATATCTACATGGATTTAGCTGAATATTAGTTCATTTAGGTTAGTTTTTAGCATTTTAACTATGCATACTGTCATTTAGATAGCTTGTTCAGTCTGTTATTCAACCATCTCTTTCAGACCCACAGTTCAGTCTGTCATTTATCCGTTAATTTTGTTTTTAATGTTTTCTTATGTGTTTTAAGATTGTTTTTAGTTTAGTTTTGTTGATGTCTAAATTATGTTTTGACTGTCATATTTAGATGCTAGTTTTGTTTAACCTTAGAGTTAAAGTTTAGTTGTTTTAAACTATTTATTAAAGTTTTATCATTTTCCTCACTTTTACTTTGAACATAGTTTAAGTTATTCTTAAGTTTTGTTTTTTATTTTGTTTTATTGTTGTATGGTTTTGTGTTTATTCCTTTCGAATTGATTTATTTGTTTGCATGTGAGATTTAGTGTTTTCCTTAGTATGCTTTTAGGTTGTCTCTTTTATGTTGCGTTATTGTTGAAAGCACTCGTAGGACATAACCTAAAGATATTTCTTTTATTAAGTTTTCAACTTGCTTCTTTTATCAAGTTTTCTTTACTAAGTTTTCTATTTGCTTCTATTATTAAGTTTTCTAGTTGCTTATAAGTTAAGTTTTATTTGTACCCTAGTTTTTCGTTTGAATAGTTAATTGTTGATTGTATTTCAGTTTAAAGTTTATTATCAATTGTTTAGTTTATTATTCTGCCTCAGTTTAATTACTTTAATAATTGCATTTTTAGGAGTTTGACTCAGTTTTTCATTTTGAAAGGTCTTTTGATATTTTGTTTGTTAAAATATTTACAGGACACCCTCTAGCTTCACATAAATTTTGTGTCAACTCTAAGCTTACCAATCCCGGTTGATAATTAAAGAATAGGTAGATTAATTCAGACATTATAACACCCAACACTTTTGCTGCCGTTGTTGGGGAGTTGTTCTGTAAGGTAGAGTAGGATTCTTTATGAATTTTAGTAATAGGTTGGTAGCGGGGGAGCAGTAAGACAAGAGGTAAGAACCTGCACATTTGTTATAACAGGCGCCCCCAAATCTAGCAATAGTAGTAGCATAGGTTTTCTTTAGTTTAAAAGTCTTTCATGAGTAGAATTAGAGATCCTCAGGGTAGATTTATCAAGACCAGAAAAGTTATTGAAGTCTCTACTAACTACCGCAGGGGACGTAATCCCCCAACTACTAACTCACCAGAAAGGTAACGAAATATGCCTATAAGAAGTAGTTCTACCCTGAAACCTAAAGAAATTCCCTTAGAAGATCTTACTAGAGAAGCCATAGAAGGAGAAGGAACCTTGGCAGAAGGTCCGAAGGACCCTGTTCCTGAGGAAGTTCAAGAGGATAAGCCATTAGAAACCCCTAGCCCTCCACTAGTTTCAAATCCAATTAACACAACTTTTTCACTAGTAGGAGATCCGGATTTTGTTGACTTTGTTGATCTTGCTCAAGTAAAAGCTCTCTTTGGAACCTTAGAAGATCCAATTATTTCACAAATTGAAACTTCTATAGTAGAACCTACTATCCCTCTAGGATTCAATAAAAACACGGTTGATCAGAGGAGGATCTCTCCCAAAAAAGAACGTTGGGACGCCCCATTATCACCTCGAAAGGAGCCTCCTAGGGATATTTACGTTAAGAATCTAGCTTATATGAAGAGATAGGGAGAAAATGAAGACCATGATGAAGTTAGGATTGAACAAGGAGAAGGGGAAAATTGAACTAAGGCTACTTTTGGGTTCCCTATCTTAGATACAATACATGATGTAACTATGAAAAAAATCCCTCCTTCCTCCTTACCTACTTTCTATGGAAAAAGAAATGAGGACCTAGACACATTCTTGTTCGAGTTTGATATCCTTTGTAGGAGTTACAATTATCTACAAGACACTCACAAACTAAAACTCTTTCCCGCTACACTCAAGGATTCTGCCTAGAGATGGTTCATCGGATTAGATGAATCCACTATCAGGGCTTGGGATGATATGAAAACCTCATTCTTGTGAAAATATCAAGAATACTACAAACCTAAGGACTCTGGACATGATATATTCAAGATACAACAACTTGAAGATGAGAGCCTGGAGGATTATCTCGATAGGTTCATTTATACATTACATAAGTCTAAATATAATGACCTCCGAGAAGATGCAGTACGTACACTTTTCCTTAAGGGGATCTCCGAGGATTTGTTAGAAAGTCTTACTCTCATGGCAGCTGGCGATATTTCTCATAAAAATTTTGCACAGATCAGTGAGACATGTAAAAATTATTCTAGGAGTAGGGGGAAAGTTATGAAAATTTTTCAAGAGCCTTTTAGTAGAAATATAAGAGGAAATATTCCTAGTTCAAGCATAGTTACAAGAGTAGAGTTAGGAGACCTATTGGAGAATTTTAAGACTGATATCTTAGGAGAAATGGGTTCCCAACTAGATTCTTTACAAGCCAAGAAGAGGCAAGATGAAGAACACACATCAATGAGTATCTTTTGTCCAATATGTATAACTAAACATCCCCAAAGGGAATGTCCATTAAACAAAATCTCCGTATGCCACATCTATACAGAAGAGCATCCAACAGATAATTTCCCATCCTTTCCTAGATTGCAAGCCGTCTATACAAGTGGGGATGTAGTTGAAACATCTAGGAGGCCTCCTTAGAAACCTAGAGACCAAACAGCATATCCAAACTTTCCACCACAACCTCCACTCTATTATCCCCCATATCAACCACCTCAACAATGGAACAATTCAAGTTGGTAGAATTGGCCACCTCAGTATCCTCCTCCTCAATTTCCACAACAACAATATTTGTCACAAGGATGGAGAGGAAAACCATATCCTCAGTCACAACTTGTTCCTGCACCTAATCATCCTTCTCCTTAGAATCAAACAAATTTCCAGCAAATACTGTTTGGATTTGTACCTCTAGTTCCTTTTATCACACAACAACCTCACATTAGTGGTAATTTCAACTTAAAATGGGCCTTTTAACTTTAACTCAAATTCCATGTCATCATGTGTTAGCCAATAAAATTGCTTTAAATTTGAAATACTGTATAGGTCTTAAACACTTTTTTAATATAAATTTGGGGATAGGTATCATAAAAAAACTACTTTTTTTGTTTGTATTTTCGATATATCTCCCCGTGTTTTTACTCAAATTTCAATCGGGAGAGATCGTTGGATGCATAATTAAATTTCGC
Organism: Pseudotsuga menziesii; assembly: GCA_001517045.1. Lineage (NCBI taxonomy): Eukaryota > Viridiplantae > Streptophyta > Pinopsida > Pinales > Pinaceae > Pseudotsuga > Pseudotsuga menziesii. Next base: position 10,772 of record LPNX010053348.1, read on the forward strand.
ATCCAACGAGTACCCACTCGGCATACTTTTGACGGACCCCTCTACTCCAAAAACAAGAAATACCTGAAAAAACATGATGATCATCATCGTCACATTTTTTCAGGTATTTCTTGTTTTTGGGGTAGCGGGGTCCGTCAAAAGTATGCCGAGTGGGTACTTGTTGGATGCGGAATTTAAATCTGCATCCAATGATCTCTCCCGATCGAAATTTCAGTAAAAACATGGGGAGATAGTCGAAAATACAAACAAAAAAGTAGTTTTTTTCTTTTCTTCCTCCAAAATTAATAAATATTATTTTATTAATTTTTTTAGGAGGCCCATTTTGAGTTGAAATTTCCTCTAATGTCAATTTCAGAATGCAAATCCTCCTTGAACAACATTATTACCTGCACAGCCTATACCTAATCCTAATAATAAACTAACTCAAGATCTTAACAACAATGAGTTGCAAAATCTTCCCTCATACCTTATCTCGACTGTACATGAAATTCAATTCCGATCGGGAAGAGTTATGAAGAATAAACCCAAGTCATCAGTCATCATTTAGGAACCAAACGAAGAAGAAGATTCAAGTGATCCCATGAATGATGCTATTTTGGAGTATGTGAACATTCCAAAGGTTCCAGTACACACTCATCCTCCGCAAGAAACTATTCAGGAGCAAAGAATTCCTCCATTTCCAGAAAGATTAGTAATAGAAAGACCCGTAGTTCATCCAGAGTATAACATTTTGAATGAATTAAAGAACATTTGTATTAAAATCCCTCTATTACAAGCTATTAAAGATATACCAATCTATAGTAGGGTAATAAAAGAGCTTTGTATTAAACATCCATAAAAGAATCAAAATGATCCTCTTACAATTGATGTTATAGGAGAAATGTCTAAATGTATGACAAGTCAATCTCAGATTGCAAAATATACAAATCGAGGGGCCCCAGTAGTGACTGTAATTATAAATTCCACCACCATAGAGAATACATTAATCTATTTAGGATCCGCTATTAACATGATGAACACTATAGTTTTAGAAGTTTTACAGTTAGGACAATTTCTTCGACCTACTCCTTCCATCCTAGAATTAGCAGATTGCACTACGGTAAAATCCGTTGGAGTCCTGGATGACATTGTTGTATCAATAGCTTCATGGGAATACCCTATCGACTTTATGGTCATATAATCAAAGGATCCTTCTAAAGGTCCTCCTATTATCTTGGGAAGACCATGGTTAGCTACTGCAAACGCTTTTATAGGGTGTAGGGATGGAGAGATGAATATTTCCATTGGCTTGTCTACACAAATACTTATTTTATATCCCCCACCATAACCAATAACTGAAAATTCACGGTAGTTAAATTGTTCTTTTGGGGACGAAGAATTTTATGATCTCTCCCTTCCTAGTGATTTTTCCTTGGAACTTTAGGAGCAGACCATTGAGAATGTATTAGACCAGTTTGTTTCTTCGACAACCTGTATAGATTTCCCTCAGTCCTTTTCTCAACTCGATCAAATTTTTGGAGATGAGCTTCAAGAGAATATGGCTCTCTCAATGTTTACATAAACACCTTGTGTATTCACAATTGAAGAGCATGCATGACCATATACCATACATTGTGAGGTTGGCCCTGAGAAATTTCTACATATAAACGTAGGATTAAGTGAAAACCAACACGCATAGCTGCTTAAATTTCTTAAGAAACAAGATGGAGTATTTGCATGGGAATACACCAGTATGAAGGGTATACACCTTGATACCTGTATTCACCATATTTATATGGATCCAAGCATGTCACCTGTAAGGCAGCCACAGAGGAGGATGAATCCTACTCTAAAGGATATAGTAAAAGAAGAATTACAAAAACTCCTTACTGCTGGTTTCATCTATCCTATTTCCTACAGTAAATGCGTATCTCCTTTAGTAGTAGTTCCGAAGAAATTTATAGGGAAATTGCATATTTGTGTTGATTTTGGAGAGGTAAAAAAAGCTACACTTAAAGACTACTTTTCTTTACCTTTTATCGATCAAGTATTAGATACTCTGTCAGGTAAACAATATTTTTCCTTTCTTAACGGGTATAGTGGTTACAACCAGATTTTAATAGCACCTGAAGATCAAGAAAAAACCACTTTTACATGCCCTTGGGGAACCTATCCTTATCGAGTTCTACCATTTGGCTTGTGTAATGCACCTGCCACTTTCCAGTGGGCATTCTTAGGTATCGTTTCTGATCTTATACATGACTGTGTGGAGGTAAACATGGATGAATTTATGGCCTATGGTAATACTTTTCAAGAATCCCTTGACAACCTCGAGAAGGTATTGATCCAATGTGAAGAAATGAATTTATCTCTCAGTCATGAAAAATGTAAAACGTTACTGACAGAAGGTATAGTTTTGGGACACCATGTTTCTTCCCAAGGAATTAAGGTAGACCCTGTGAAGATTGAAGTAATTGTTGGCCTTCCCTCTTCCAAAACTCAAAAAGAGGTAAGAAGCTTCCTTATTCATGTAGGCTATTACCACCATTTTATTGAAAATTTCACAAAGATAGCTGCACCAATGTTTAAGTTACTTACAAAGGACTCAGAATTCTAGTGGACAGAATCAGTCCAAATGCTTTTGAAATCTTAAAAGCTAAACTATCCGTGGCACCAATACTTAGGGGTCCTAACTGGTCCCTTCCTTTTCACATATCTACCGATTCCTCTGATACGACCATAGGAGGATTCCTCGGCCAAAAACAAGGAAAAGAACCTTATGCCATCTATTTTATTAGCAAAAATCTGACCCCTGCCAAATTAAATTATACTGTTACTGAAAAAGAAATTTTGGCAGTAGTTTATTCTATTAATAAGTTTATTCATTATATCACAGGTTATGAATTTTTTGTGCATACCAATCACTCCGCCATTAGATTTCTAATGAATAAACCAATCACCAATGGCAGGGTGACCTGGTGGCTTCTTTTATTGCAAGAATTTAACATTAACGTCATTGACTGACCTGGTAAAGAAAATATCGTAGCAGATTTATTTTCCCATATTCAACATGAAGACGGTACTAAACTAGTTGACGACACGTTTCCTGATGAACTTCTATTTACTGTATCTGTTCAAACCCCTTGGTTTGTAGATATTGCCAATTATCTAGCAACTGGGAAAATACCAAACCATTTGTCTCCACATGAGAAGTGTCGTATTATAGTTCAGAGTTCTAATTATTCTTGGGTTGATAACGATCTCTTCCACACTGGTCCCGATCTTATTATTCGATGATGTGTGTGGGAGGATGAAATGACAGAAATCCTCCATGCATGCCATGATGGACCATGTGGAGGGAATTTTTCTGATAAGAGGGCGACATATAAAGTATTACATTTTGGTTATTATTGGCCAAGAATCTTTAAGGATGCTACCAAATATGTCAAAAGATGCGATAGTTGCCAAATAATGGGTAGGCCTACGTCATCTGATCAAATGCCTTTACAACCCCAAGTTATGATGGAACCTTTCTAGAAATGGGCTCTTGATTTTGTAGGACCAATTTCTCCCATATCTCGTAAAAAGAAATATATCCTAGTTTGTACAGACTATGTCACCAAGTGGGTAGAAGCTAAAGCTTTATTTAGAGCCACAGAGAAATCAACGGTAGAGTTTATATATGAAGAAATATTCACCCGGTTTGGTGTACCTAGAGAAATTGTCACAGATCAAGGTACTCAATTTACTTCTAAATTAATGAAAGAACTTACTACAAAATATGGTATTCGACATTGCAAATCTTCACCTTACCACCCTCAGGCTAATGGTCAGGTAGAATCAACTAATAAAGTATTCAAAGCCATTTTAACTAAGACCATTCACTTACATCATAAGGATTGGGTAGATAGATTCCCAGAGGCTTTATGGGCCTATAGGATAACGTGGAGAAACACTACCGAACATACCCCCTATGAGTTAGTGTATGGCAAACAAGTCCTTTTACCTCTTGAATTTCAAGTTAAAACCTTTCGTATGGCAGCACAATTAGGCATGAATTTGGATGAAGCATAGAAACAACTAATATTACAGATTAATGAGTTAGACGAAATCAGACAAGATGCACTTCAAAGAACGATGCTAATACAAAATCAACGAAAAACATGGCATGATAAATTTATTAAGCAAAAGCAGTTTAATACTGGAGATTGGGCATCACTGTTTAATTCATGGTTTAAAAATTTTAAAGGAAAATTAACTACCCATTGGATGGGTCCATATGAAGTAGTTATAGCTTTGGACAATGGATCAATAAAAATTAAAACAATTGATGGCTCGGAAATTTTCTTTGTAGTAAATGGACATAGAGTTAGGCTTTATCACCAACCGACATCTAAACAGGATTTCATACAATTTTTTTTGCAGCAAAATGAAATGGAATTAGTTGAAGGGGAAACTATTCCTCCTCCTCCTGATCCTTGAAATATTTTGGGTTATTATCACTTGTATATATGTAAATATGTGCTTTTTTCTTCGAATAAATAAGAGTCATTTCTAATAGATTGTTTATACAAGATTCTTTCTCTTTTATGTCTTTATGAATAAATTGAATAATCTAAGAAGTGGTTTTGCAATTGATTACAAGTATTCTATCTCTATAAGCAGCATATGGGGTATCACTTGGAAAATGGAAGTATGTTAAATATTCATCAAGTATTTTAACTTTTCTTGGGGTACTTTTGAAATTTTCAGCTTATAGTGAAAATTAAAAATTTACAATCTTGTGTATATCATACTTAACCAATTTTTTTTATGATTCATATAGTTTTTGGTATTTTGATTTATTCTTTTAAACAATTGCTCGATAAGACCCATTTTCACTATCATATTTTTCATATCCTTATTTTTTACCTATGGATTACTAGTCCATCCTATACTTGTTATCAAAACTTGTCTCTTGAGTATTTTGGTGATAATTCGAAAGTAAGTGGAATTTTTATTTGTGGGGAACATTACTTTACTTTATAAAGAAGAAGGACTATTAGGTTAAAGAACAACTTTCAGTTATTCTCTTTTGACATGTTTTATGAGTCTAGCAATTATGAAATTCCTTATAACTTTATTTTGAAAAAATTGAATTATGTGTTTAGCAGGATTTAACACGCTCTAGTTCCAATCGGCTTTCATATATTTAATATCATTATACAAGGCAAACCCACCGAGGTACTGAACAGGCCTGCTGGTAGCGGGTCAATGCTAAGTAAAAACCTTACAACAGGAAGCTTGATAAATGCAAGTAAACCCGTCGGGGTACTAAACAGGCTCACTGGAAGCGGGGCTATGCTTGCATAGTACCAAGATAAACCCTTCGGGGTACTGAACAAGTTTGATGGAAGCGGGGAAATATCTGGCAAACGAGATCTGGTTAATACACGACTACACACATAGTTTGTAAAATAGTGATAATATATGAAAAAGTTTTCAAAAAAATTATGTCATGGCCAATTGTTTATAATGTCATTTGAGAATGGCTCTAAGTTGACTTTGCCCAGGTCGTCTAAATTTTACATATACCTAAGATGTCATTATCCTAGAAATTGGACCCATGCCTATAAATCTCACACACTTCGGGGTACACTCGAAATAATTGACGATGACAGGATATCTTTACAATGAGGCATGGATGGCTAGTTTTTGTCTATGGTATTATTTTAATTATATTTTTCTCATTTACATGGTCTTTTCTAAGCACTGTTTTATTTTTCATGAATATACATTTCTAAACCATTTCCATTTACTAGTTAGTTTTCCTTAAAACAAATTAACAGCATGCTAGCATTCTTTCTATTTTTTTGGAACAATCATTTCTTCTCTCTGTATGGCTTGAGGACACGCCATCTTTTGGTTTGGGGGAAGATGGATTTGACTTGTAAAAAAAATTAGATTATTTTTATTTTATGATAAATCTATTTATCTCTAACAAATGATAAGTATTTTCAAGAATGTAAACAATGGAATTTGGTTATAGATTGAAGCATATTTTACAGCAAAATTCAATATGGTATTACCATATGAAGAATTGAATGAAGGAAAATGAAATATCAAATAACGATCTGAGAAAAATGGTGATATTATAGTACTTATGATTAAATTTGCTAACCAAATTTTTTTTTGGGCAAAAAGTTTTTTACTTCCATTTCACTGTTAATAATTCTATTCTCTTACCCAGTCATGCATGAAAATGATTAATATTTTTTGTTATTTAAAATGCAATCTATGTTTTTATGTTATATGTTCAACCTACCTAAAGTTTTACTTTGGACATGGTTGAATTAATTTTAAACCTTATAAATGATAAAAATATTTTGAACCTGAGAACTGTTGAAAATCCAATGAAGTCATTTTTAATTTTCATACAATGTGTGACATGAAAGATATATTATTTTACAGGTTAAAAGAGTAAAGTTTAAATTACCTTCTTTATCTGCCAAGTTGAAGGCAGCTGCTAGTTTGCCCTCTTCCTAAATTGTTTTTCTTTCTTTTTGCTTAGTGGGACCTGGCATTTCTCTTGTTTGGGGGAATGTTGATCCTAGATTTGTTACCATTTTTGGCATTTGAATTACTCATTTAAACATATATTTTATTATCTTTTGTATATTTTATGTCACGTAGATCATTATTCAACCTCAGGTATGAGTGTTTTTAAGGTTTATATAAAATTATTTTATTATTATCATTTTTATGGTTTTATTAATTAAAAATAACATTATTAAAATGCATTTGATGTATTAATTGGTTTGTATAATTGTTTGTAGGTTTTATAATATTTTTGGGACAAGTTAATATGAAAAATGCATTCTTCCTACTTTTCACACATCATGTCCAGCTCGACGTCTAGCTCCTCATTCAGCCCGTTGCATGAAACTCGTTGGTGGTTTGCCAGATGTTGAAATGTGTTGCTGTAGAATCCAGTCCTGAGGCGTTCCAATAAATAGACATTTCGTTCACCCTAGATCTGTGCCCAACATATCAAGCTCGTTGGCCATCTCACGACACAGCTCACCTTCCAGCTCGTTAACCAGATCGCGCGCCGTTGATAACCAATTTCAAGCATTAAAACGTTGGAGTAGTTTGCAAACCTTTTTGTTGTCCACGCACCTAGGTGATAGCATGATCATCAGTCTAGAAGGATCGTAGGTGCATTGATTTCTCCCAACACCAAGTTGTTCACTTACCACACGTTCAAAGGATGGATCATCTTCAATCTAGAAGGATCGCTCGTGGCCTCCTCTGCCTGACTCCAAACTACCACTAGTTTGTGCGTTTAAAGAATAGAACGAACTGCATTCTAGAAGACTCACCATGTATGCTACCCTTGCTCGCCATCATTCCATAGTCGCACTGAAGGAGTTGTGCGCCACATTTGAAAACCTACTGCACTGGAGAAGGAATCTATGCGTATGTTGTCCAGTGAAAAGAACCAGCCTTGCGCTGAAGAAGGGATATGCTTATGTGCTGGCCTGTGATTAATTAAATGTCCATTATAATCGACTAAATTTATAGAGCAATAGACCACTAAAGGTTTGACTTGCTCATCTCTATAAATCATTATATAAAGCAGCCTCTGTGAGAGAGCTGAAGTTAGCTATAAAGTTAGTCAATTAGTAGAGTTAGGAGAAGGGTTCTTGCGGTGATTTACTCTTGAACATTGTATTTATGTTCCACCATCTGAATAAAGAGCTATATGCATTGTTGTTGAAGATTGCGTTTGAGTAGAAGTTAGCCAGGAATCACCCCTGATTGCTGAGAGGGCCTCTCATCAACCAAAGGTTCATTTTCTTTGTTTAGCTTAGTTTCTTTTCTATTTTAGCTAGTCTAGTTTAATTTCTAGTTTGCTTCCATTAGATTATAGTAAATGCTATTATATTTGTTTTATGTAATACATTACCTTAGTTTTATTTCGAAGTTAATTAGTTAGATGTGCTCATAGATTTCTTTCAGTTATTTTCTTTCAGTCATTTTGTTTCCAGTTATTTCATTTCCAGCATTACTTTCAGTCTTTGTTTTCAAGAATATAGAATAAGTTGCTTTCATGAATTTATAATAGATTAAATTCTGTTATTTCCTTTCCTATTCTGAATTTATGCAAGTTAATTTCCAGTTTATTTATTAGTTTAATATGCAATGATTCCTTTTGTTCACGAATTACTTTAAGGTTATTTTGTTGTTAAATAGGTTTATATACTGTTCCTATGCATTAGAATTATATCTGCATGGCTTTAGCTGAAGATTAGTTCATTTAGGTTAGTTTTTACCATTTTAACTGTGCAGACTGTCATTCGAACAGCCTGTTCAGTCTGTTATTCAGCCACCCCTTTCAGACCCACAGTTTAGTCTGTCATTCAGCCCATAGTTCTATTTTTAGTGTTTTTTTATGTGTTTTAAGATTGTTTTTAGTTTAGTTTTGTTGATGTCTGAATTATGTTTTGACTGTCATATTTAGATGTTAGTTTTGTTTAACCTTAGAGTTAAAGTTTAGTTGTTTTAAATTATTTATTAAAGTTTTATCATTTTCCTCACTTCTTTTACTTTGAACATAGTTTAAGTTATTCTTAAGTTTTGTTTCTGATTTTGTTTTATTGTTGTATGGTTTTGTGTTTATTCCTTTTGAATCGATTTATTTGTTTGCATGTGAGATTTAGTGTTTTCCTTAGTATGTTTTTAGGTTGTCTCTTTTATTTTGTGTTATTGTTGAAAGAACTTGTAGGATAGAACCTACAGATATTTCTTTTATTAAGTTTTCTACTTGCTTCTCTTATTAAGTTTTCTAGTTGCTTATAAGTTAAGTTTTTCTTGTACCCTAGTTTTTCATTTGAATAGTTAATTGTTGATTGTATTTCAGTTTAAAGTTTATTATCAATTGTTTAGTTTATTATTCTACCTCATTTTAATTACTTTAATAATTTCATTTTTAGGAGTTTGACTCAGTTTTTCATTTTGAAAGATCTTTCGATCTTTTGTTTGTTAAAATATTTACACGACACCCTCTACCTTAGCATATATTTTGTGTCAACTCTAAGCTTACCAACCCTAGTTGATAATTAAAGAATAGGTGGATTAATTTAGACATTATAACACCCAACATTTCTCATGCCACATGAAGAGTGCCTTGGTGTTTTTCCCAGATGGGTTTCCACGTGAACTCTCTTGTGTATTGATGATTGAATGCGTATGGTTGTTTATGTTTATGTTATGTTATGTTTATGATGCAAGTCTTGTCCTGGTTGAATGAATGCCATACTGTCAATAGAAGTCTGAATGCTTGAATAAGTTAGTATGCGTTGCTTCTGAGTAGTAGCCTATGTATATGGTGCAATCACTGTCATGCGTCTGTTATATTGCGTCTGTTTGTCAGCTTGCTTTATATTTCGTTAAGGTTAAAGTACTAAGGTCAAATTTGTGTCACGCAATTAGTAGTTAGTAAAATATATGCATGGTGAGTGCTATAGTTCGACGGAAATGGCCCCTTCCTCGTGACCAGGTCGAACTCCTTGGCTGTGCGCTAAGGGAATATAATCTCTTGATAATCGTGGAAACATGGTTCTGGCGGTTACCCATCGAAGAGATATCTTGGGTGAGACTGCGCCTACTTCATGGGAATTGTCGACAGGGCTTTCTCTGTCGGGCAGGTATCTAGGGAGTTTGTTGGGTTGACGGGCTGCGTAGAACCTGGGTCACGTGAATTAGGAAAAGTGGCCAACAAATGGTTATTTTGTCGGGACCTATTGATCGAACCGAGGGAAATGTTGTGGCACCCGACAAAGAGTGAAGTTGAGGATTGGCTGTAGTCAAAGACATTGGTATTTGCACTAAAGGAAAGCAAGGATTCGTATCTGAGTCTTAAGAACTGGGACATCGATATCTATACTCGGATATCCATGAAATTTTCTTCACAGAATTTCCCATTATATTGCGAGAGTGGTTGTCAGAGTTAGAGACCTAGAAGACTAACTTCTAGAGAAGAGGAGTAGCTGAGTGGACCGACTAGCTAATGCAATAAGTGGCACAAGTAAGTAACTCTATTGCTAGAGCTATTGATTTTTGGATTGATAGCATATTAGAAGGATATGTTACTGAGTTTTCTGTTGAAGCAATAACCTAGTATAGAGAGGCAGAGAGACAATATTTCCAAGGACATCGGGGAAGGTACCTTATGTCTATAAACCTGTGGATTAAAATGCTCCTTTATGAAAAGGGTATTTTACAACTCGGTGATTGAGTCGCGCAGTCTGTGAAGGAGATATGTTGTGTAAAATTTAGGAATAATGTGGAAGGTAGTAAGAAGAAATGTTCCAAGGAAGCTCAGAAGACGAGTTGGATGCTGGATTCTTAAGAAGCAGAAGGAGGTTTGGGAAAGGAAAGAGGAGGAAGGTAGCAGGAGGCAGGAGGGCCTATAACCTGCCCAGGGGGCGTGAATATGGATGTGAGTCACACCTAAACGAAGGGTCTTGCGACAAAGAGGAGGAGTATAGTCCAATTTCTAAGAGAGTAGAATCCAAAGAGTCTACAGAGATGCTAAGGACAAGACATGACTATGACATTCCAGGAAGATCACCTGAAGTGAGACCTAGAAGTTCCTCACCTAAACAGCCTGTGAACACTATTAGTCCTAGTATCGGGATTGTTGCACAAGGAATCCGATCAGCTATCCCAGGAAATCCAGCGAATCCAAGGAATCTAGTGAACAACCCTAGCTCCACCCTAATGGTGGGAACATATGCTAGATTACCCACATTCAGTGGGAATGGAATGAAAGATCCAAAGTAGAATTGGTTCCTCTGTGAAGCTGTTTGGATGGTACGTTTAGTCCATAACAAATATATAAAGAAGGCACAGATGATCACGAACTTGAGGGGTTACGTGCTGGATTGGTTCATGAAGTTTGTGCTTCACCAATCGGAACACCGTAGAAGACTCTTGAGGAGATTCGATGAGCAATGAGCTCGGAATTTAGAAAGCCAAAATCTAAGTCCCAATGTATTAATGAGATCAATGAGATTGAGAAGGCTTCGAAAGAGACAATATGGGACTTCGATCACTGGTTCAAAATGCTAATGGCCAAAGTTAGCTTCTAGATGTCGGACATGCAACATAAATAGTGGTTTATTGCTCGCTACTGCCACACATTAGAGGACCACTCATGCAACAAAATATTGTGATGTAGACAGAGGCACTGGAGTTGGTGATGAAGCTAGAGGCTTCACCTATTGGAGATGGTTCCATAAGAATGATACAGATTCAGTCGCAATTGGCTAATCTGACAATTCAAATCCAAGACATAAAAAGGGGAAAAAAGGTGCAGGAACACCTCTGGTGTACGCGATGCAAAACCAATGGACATACCAAAGATGACTGCCCAGTTTACATGAACTACATCTCATTTTCTACACTGAATCCATTGAGTACCCAGGGGCTTCCCTGGTGCAACATATGCCAGATAAGCAGACACCGTGACGTATATTGCATGTTCCCGCAGAAGACGGTATGTACTATAGCTAGTTTGTATTGTAAATTTTGTATATATGTAGGCCATGATGAAAAAGACTGTAGGGCCTACCAACTTCTGAGAGAGAATATGGTATATTCCTATCTAATGAAGACTAATGAGAGAATAAAGATTGAATAGGTTGCCCCTCAGTTTCAGGCTGTGCCTCAGTTTCAACCTGTGCAGCAGTTTCAGATGGCACCACAGTTTCAAAATACGACCCTATATAATCCGTATCAACAACAATATCAGCAACCACAATACCTGCTGCAACCACCTCAACTTCAGTTGAGGGGGGGTGGCAATTACAGAGGCCGAGGAGGATGAGGATTTGGCTGAGTAAGAGGGCCAGTGGAGCAATGTATGCAAATTGTCACTTGATGGCAATCCCGGACGGTTGGAGCATCTAACCCTGCACCAAATCCTGCGTCGAATGCTCCCAACCCGAATGCTAATGCCAACATACATATGATAGTCGTAGAACTAGGAGAACCAACTGTAGTAGTGGTAACAAGGGGAGGTTCTATGATGGGTGTAGATCAAGATACACAAACAGAGCCTGCTGTACAAGCATGACTGCAGGTGCGACCTGCCGTGCAAAAGAAAGAACCACTTGATGTTCAAGAACAAAAGTGCATATTCATGGATGTACGCCTAGATTTTGTCGGAACAGACCAACCCTCCACCTCAGGCCAAGTGAAATATATGCTTGAGAGATTCTAGAAAATATTCGAACAACATACTGCAAATAAGAATACAGATAAGGTTATTAAGCTCAAACCATTCTTGTCAAGTTGTTTGGCGCTAATCCAAGACAAGGATGCACTTGCAGAGTTGGAAGCGCTGATAAATATGCTTTTAGAGGAAGAACCGCCAACAAGAAGGTTAAAAGTGTTAAGACAAAGTTCAAAATGGGACGCGAACTCAAGATGTTCGCTCAAATTGGTGATTATGGCATGGACTATATCATCCTTGACCTAGGATCTGATGTTAATATTTTAACATGGTAGACATGGGAAATAATGGGCAAGCCACCCATAGAATGGTCCCCAATTCAATTAAGGCTTGCTAATCAATAAAAGGTCCTACCCATTGGTAGATTGAGTCAGGTCCAAGTGGATATTGAAGGACTGTGCACTTTTGTGGATTTTGAGGTCATCAATATAGTAGATGATACTAAACTATATCCCGTGCTACTAGGGATTTATTGGGAAATGGAAAATAAAACCATTATAAACTTCAAAAGAAGGACCCTATAATTTGAAGATGATGAAATAAGGGTAGTGCCCATCGATCTGCTCAAAGGATAGAGATACGTTGAACCGGTGTTCAATGAAGGGCAAGGTGATCACCTTGAAAACATCTATAATGTCACTGCCCTTGAGGAGGATTACATTAATCCTACTGTGGATGGTAACCTAAGCTGGAAATGTGCAAGTTCATGTACTTCAGACTCAGGGGAGGCACTTGAGAACTAACATAACCAATTGCAAGAAGTCTCTATGAGGAGATGTGCCAGGATAACTAAATCTGTCCAACGAGTGGGAACTCAGTCATGACCACTGCTTACAAACGAAGGACTGCCTAACTTGAAAACGTTCTTGACTGAGTTTGAAGAATTATTAATAGAGCTGCAATGACTATTTGCACTAAAATATACACCCATGCGATGGTGGGGTACGCACAAAAGTTCATTAATTGAATCGCTGCAGTGTAGATGGCTGCTAGAAGTAAGGTTCAGAGATGAGGTCGCATCTGTGGCACAAAGGTATACCAGATTATCGGAACCTGTTGAACACTTGGAGCAATGTTTCACAGTGTTCTCAAACTACCCACGCCAAGAATGGGTTCACCACTTCATCCATACTCTCAAAATGACACCTAGAGGATGGTATGAATCTATGGAGTTGCACCAAGAAACTAGAGAATGGGAAAAGGTTGCACATAATTTTACATACACCTTCCAGTTCGCAGATGAGAAAAAAATAGTTGACATCATGCTGAAGGCTATTAAGGAGAAGATATTCTCGAAGATCCCACTGGAGGTTTGTCAACCCTGAACTTCACATTCCCCCTAGTGTTGTGAGACAGTTCATCACTGGATGGCATGCTATAACCTCTCCGGAGAACTAGAGGATGATATGACTAACATCAATATTCCAGATTCGGAAGGATCACGCGAAGTAGAAGGAAGCAACATTTCCAATGAGCAGTTCATCAAGCCGCTAAAGATCAAGAAAGTTAAAATTGGATCGGAGGAAAATCCAAAATTTGATAACATTGGAGACTATTGGGATGAAGAGATAGTATCCAAAATCACTGATCTATTACATGAGTTCCAAGACCTATTCTCGACAAACCTCAAGGAAATGAAGGGGATAGTAGGCGATTTTGGTGAAATGAAAATTCCGCTTAAGCCCGATGCAAGACCGATAAAACAATGCCCGTACAGACTAAATCCATGCTATAAAGAAAAAGTGAAAGCATAACTGGAACACATGTTGGAAGCAAGAATCATTGAACATGTTGAAGAGTCGGAGTGGATAAGCCCTATAGTGATTCAGGACAAGAAGGCGACAGGAGAGGTCAGGATATATGTCGACCTTCAGAAGCTAAACGATGCCTACTTGCATGACCCATTCCCAACACCATTCATAGATGAAGTCTTGGAGAGCGTCGGAAGACAAGAAATGTATTCATTCACAGATGGATTCTTGGGCTACCATCAAGTCAAAATTGCGAAAAAGGATTGCCACAAGACAACCTTTGTAATAGAATGGGGATGCTACTAATACACGGTAATGCCCTTTAGCCTTAAATTCTTCCCTACTATTTTCTCTAGAATAGTAGTTTATGCTTTTGAAGATTTCATTCATAGGTTTTTTGAAGTATATTTTGATGATTGGATGGTTTTTGGTCTGGTGAGAGACCATATTGAGAATTTGCACATGATTCTAGAAAGGCGTCGTCAGTATCAAATTGCACCGAATTTTAGAAAATGCATATTTTGTGCACCATTTGATGTACTGTTGGGCCATGTAGTTTGTCGCGATGGGATCCTGGTCGATCCAGCGAAGGTGGAAATTTTTCTGGACCTGCCACCGCCCACATTGGTCATGCAACTCAGATCCACATTGGGACATACTGGATATTATCGCAAGTTTATAAGAGGGTATGTGGAGATAAGTTCCCCAATGGAGAAGTTGCTCAATAAGGATGCCAAATTCGAGTGGAACGAAGCCTGTCAAGGAAGTCTAGATAAGCTGAAGAACAAAATGGCCACTACGTCGATATTAATATTCCCATATTGGAAGAAGGAGTTCCATGTACATTTGGATGCATCATCAATTGCACTTGGTATAGTATTAACTCAACCAAGAGAGGGCGCACTTGAACACCCAATTGCATTTACAAGTAGGAAATTGTCCACAGCAGAGAAGAACTACACCACAACTGAGATAAAAGGGCTTGCAATGGTCTATGCACTAAAAAGGTTTAGACATTATCTATTGGGTGGACACTTCAAAATGTTCACTGATCATTCTGCATTGAAGTACCTGGTCAATAAGCCAGTGTTGGGGGGGGATATTTTTCGGTGGCTCCTCCTATTTCAGGAATTTGACTTTGAAGTCATCGTAAAGCCAGGCCGATTGAATGTTGGGCTAGACCACTTGTCGCGTATTGAAAATGGGGAGGAACCCACCAGCCTAGAGGATAATCTACTTGATGTGCAGCTATTTTCTATCGATGTTGTCGATAAAGAATTTGATGTTATTATACACCTATTGAATACAGTCTATGCGCCTGAAGTTTATTCGACATGGCAAAAGAAACAACTAATTTTCAAGGCCATAGACTACACGCTAATCGCAGGAAAACTATATAAGTTGGGACTAGATGAAATACTACACAGATGCGTCTTTGATCATGAAAGGCAATGGGTAATGGTTGAAGCACATGCGGGTGTATCAGGAGGACACTACACCGGGAAGGAAATGGTGCGCAAGATTTTGCAAGATGGACTTTGGTGTCCAACTGTACATATGGATACAAGGAAATACTGTTGTGACTATGATAAGTGTCAAAGAATTAAGAAACCATCACAACATGATGAAATGCCACTTGCGCCACAAATTACACTACAGCCCTTTGATAAAATTGGTGGTGGATTATGTCGGCCTTATTAGTCCACTAGGGAAATAGACTGGTGCGCACTATATTATAGCTTCTATAGAGTACTTGACAAGATGGGTGGAAGAGGAACCTATGAAATACTGTACCGTAGCAACTGCGATGAAGTTTCTTTTTGAAAATGTAGTCACAAGGTTTGGTTGCCCAAAGATCCTTATCAGGGACCAAGGCACGCATTTTGTAAATAAGCTAATTGTTGAAATGACTGCAGAATTCAAAATCCAACACAAGAAGACAACACCTTACCATCCTCAAGCAAATGGAACTGTTAAGGCTTTCAACAAGATACTGGAGAATTCCTTGACCAAGGTCTGTAATGTGCGTAGAGATGATTGGGACCAGAAAGTCTCAACTGTATTATGGGCTTACAGAACAACATGCAAATGACTAACTGGATACACCCCTTTTCACTTAGTTTATGGCCAAGAAGCAGTCGTACCCATGGAGTACATTGTGTCGAGCATACGAATTGCTGCGCTAACAGAGATGACAGATACCAACACTATAGAAGAAAGACTTGCACAGTTGGTTCAAATGGAGGAAGAACGCTTCATTGTGGGCTTCCATCAAAACATGGAAAAATAGCGGTAGAAAGCGTGGAATGACCACCACATCAGAACCAAGTAGTTCAAGGTCGACGGAATTGTTGTGATGTATGACAGCAAGTTCTTCAAGCACCTAGGTAAGCTCAAAACAGACTGGCTAGGCCCATATGTGGTTGTGCACATTACTGAAGCAGGCGCGGTAAAACTACATAAGCTAGATGGAACACCGGTTGCAAGTATGATCAATGGAAGCTGATTAAAACCATATTGCGATGACTACGGCACGGTCCCATAAGGTCGTGGCGCGTGCACAATTTTTTTTTTCCAAAAGAAGCGGCTGCACATGTCATGCCACCTACTATGTCCACTACTTAGTGGCTTGAGATGAGCCACATGTGAGTGTTGGGGGCCTGTTGGGCCTGGGGAAAGCATGCAATGAATAAGAGCACATAAATAAATGTGCAAGAATCAAGTCACCACACAAGCACAAGTAAGGAAGAGGAAGCGTGTGATAGGTATAGAAGGAATCTGCATAGACCAGGAATGTTGTGTAGAAGAAGGAATAGGTGCAAAAGAGGTCACATGCGGGGAAAAAGGGGAACTACGTAGAAATGAAGATGCCACTGGGTAAAGCAGTAGCACAAGTGCAGTATAACGACTGAAAGTGACAGGACGATCGTGGGTGCTGAAGGCGGCTTAAGTCAGTGGATGCCACACAAGCGAACACATGTTGTAAGTAAGGCCGTTAGTGTCTCGTGTCAAGTCATGATCGCCACAGTTGTAGAATGAGGGGTGACTGATGGTGACACTTAACAGACTGCCTATATGCAGTAGACCCTGCGTGGTCATGTAAAATAGTATAAATAGGAGGGATTCAATAGTTAGAGGGTTGGTCCCTAGTTGGTCGTGATTGATTTTAGTGGGTTTTCCAAGAATGGTTAGTTGTTTTTTACTTTCAGTTGTTTTGAGGGGTTAATAGAGGAGAGAGTAGAGTGAAGAGGGGAGCTCTAAGTGGTATATTAGTAGAAATTCTACAGGACACAGTCGGGAGAGTACAGTAGAAGGGAAGATCTGCTAGAGAGGTGCAGATGCTAGAGAGGTTGATCCAGGCTGTGTGCAGATCAATAGATGGTAGGGGTAGATTAGGAGAAATAAGACAAAGAGCATGAGAGAAAGAAATAGTTTGAGCCGAAAGCTAGATCTAGGACAGTCTGCAGTCAGAAGCCGACTGAAGGTGCCATATATTTCTCATGCCAGATGAAGAGCACCTTGTGGTTTTTCCCAGATGGGTTTCCACGTGAACTCTCTTGTGTACTAATGATTGAATGCGTATGGTTGTTTCTGTTTATGTTATGTTATGTTTATGATGCAAGTCCTGTCCTGGTTGAATGAATTCCATACTATCAATAGAATTTTGAATGACTGAATAAGCTAGTATGCATTGCTTATGAGTAGTAGCCTATGTCTATGGCGCAATTGTTGTTGTGCGTTTGTTATATTGCGCCTGTATGTCAACTTGCTCTATATTCCGTTAAGGTTAAAGTACTAAGTTCATATCTGTGTCGCGATGTTAGTAGTTAGTAAAATATATGCACAATGAGCACTACAGTTCGATGGAAATGGAACCTTCCTTACGACTTGGTCGAACTCCTTGGCCGCGTGCCAAAGGACTATAATCCCTCGACAATCATAGAAACATGGTTCCGAAGGTTACCCATCGAAGAGATATCTCGGGTGAGACTGCGCCTGCTTTGCAGGCATTGCCGACAGGGCTTACTCTGTCGGGCCGATATCTCGAGTGTTTGTTGGGTTGACGGTCTCTGCAGAACTTGGGTCATGCGAGTTAGGAAAAGTGGTCAACAGAGGGGCATTAGATGAAATTTGAGATCTAAAATGGGCCTCCTAAGGAAAATAATAAAATAATAGTTAAAATAATAAAATAATATTTAATAATATTGGAGTAAGAAAGAAAAAAAACTACTTTTTTGATGATATTTTGAACATATCTCCCTATTTTTTTACTCAAATTTTAAGTGAGAGGACTCGTTGGATGAATTATGTCATCATCAAGTTTTTCAAGTATTTCTTATTTTTGAGGAAGTGGGGTCCATCAAAATTGTGTAGTGTAGGTACTTGTTGTATGTGGAATTTCATTCTTCATCCAACGAGTCCTCCCGCTCAAAATTTGAGTAAAAACAGAGGGAGATATGTTGAAAATACGAACAAAAAAGTAGTTTTTTTATGAAAAATATGTCAAGTCAACCATTATGGTTCACTCATTTTATTGAAATTCTATTAGTTATTGAATTTCAAATCACAAGAATTTATTGTTCGCTCATTTTCTTATAACGCCCATTTTAGACCCCAAATTTCCTCTAATGAAACATTGAGCTCAGAGATGACGAATTTTGTGGTTGCAAGATATGCAAAGGTTCCAAGATGGAAAATGAAGACAACCATGAAAATAATGCAAGGAAGGGTAGAAAACAAGCAAGTGTATGATTAAGGAATCGAGCATGCAAAAACAATAGGATGAAGCAACTAATGGTGATGATGTAGTCACCATGAAGACACATGGAAAAAAAGAAAAAAGAAAAAAATGGAGTAATTTGCATGTAAATGGGAATATGGTTCTAAGACCTGGTAAGGCATGCATACCCTTGGTAACTCACCGGTAAATTCAAGAAATAATCCTAGGTGATTGAGGAGTCATATGTGTAATTCCTCGGTAAAAATTTGAGGAGGGTTGGTGATTACTCCAAATCAAGTTTGAAGGGGGGACTTTTAGGGTTAACCTTGACTTGGGAATGAGTAAAAGGTGGTTTAGGTATATCACATGGTTTATTGTAGCCCAAGGTATTGTCCCATGGTATTGCAAGTAAGGAAGTCTTTATAAGGATTGAGGAGGCTCCATTGTAAAGTGGCCTGTAGGTGAGCAGTAACTAGCTTGCTTGGCCCATTTGGTCGTTTTTTCCGACGATAATGAAGATCTTAATTGGTGTTGGTTTTTCCTTGCATGGGTTTTCCAAGGTAAATGTATGTGTCTATGTGGTTGCTTCTTGTGTATTTTTTTCTCTTGCAAATATAGTTTAATATGCTCATTTAAAATCCTAATAACTATAAGCAAAATACCTTCTAACAGAGGTATTTGCAGAGGATTTTAGTGTTACAAGATTGGACAAAATTATCAAAAAAACCTCTCCTAAGGCATTTTCCATTGGCAATGAAGGTTGTAACAAATGATCATTATAACTAAAAAAATGGTAGCCAGAGATTACAACAGAGAATTTTTTTATCGGTGCATATATATCACACAAATGCACGTTTATACCATAAATACCAGCCTATATCCAAATTCTAGGATCTATCAAGCATTGAGAGGGATCAAATATCTTGAGGTACAAACCTCTCCTCAAATAGATCCTTGAGTGCAATACCTGAGAAGAGGTTTGCATCTCGAAATATTTGATCCCTCTTGGCGCTTGATAGATCATAGGATTTGGATCTAGGCTAGTTCCAATCGTGGGCGATGACACACAACGAGAATTTGATCAACATTATGTAATTCTATATCTTTGACGATTATCATATTGTAAGGATTAGGTTAAGTTGAAAACATAGATACAATTATGAAGATTATCATAATGTAAGTAATAAGTATTAAGGATTGAGTAAATTGTTAAATTGGATAACAAAGACAATAATTTTGTAAGGAATAAATTCATGAAAATATAGCTTACATCATATTCCAACACATGACTCCTAGAAACCATGACACACTTGAACTTCTTCTAATTGATCGATTCGGTCACGAAATGTTTAATGCGTATTATACACTTATTTAGATCGTACCAATATATTATCCTCAATTTGAATCTCCTTATATAGGACCATATTAGCAATTCGAACTACTTCAAATTGGACCATGTCAACATCATGTCGCTCAATGATTGTTACACTTTGAGCATTTTCTACATTTGGTTCTATGGGTATATTGGTTGAATATTGTCTTCGTTGTTCTACAATCTAATTTCATTGTTGTTCTATAGCTTCATTTCTTTCTTCCTCCAATTGCTTCAACTTTCTTTTTTGATATTCTCTTTGTCAGTCAATGTTTTGTTATCTTTGTTCTTCTCGTTCTTCTACTTTCAATCCGTCTAACTTTCTTTTTTGATACTCTTTTTGTCGTTCTTATTTTCGTTTCCTTCTTTCTTCTCATTCTTCTATTGTCATTTTGTCTAAGTTTCTTTTTTGATATTCTTTATATCGATATGCATTTTTGTTTTCTTTGTTCTTCTCGTTCTTCTGCTATAATTTCATTAGATTTTCTTTTGTGATATGCTCTATGTCATTCTACATTTCATTTTTTTTTTCTTCTCGTGTTTGTCTCATAATATCTTACGCATGCACATCTTCCATTTTTAGTTGATACTTTGTTTCAAAATGTTTCATTAACATCTACACTGAAATTTATGCATCCATGAAACCTATATTGAAATTTATGCATCCATGAAATCTACACTAAAATCTACGCGTCTATGCATTAACAACTACACTGAAATTTGTATAGCTATGAAATCTACACTGAAATTTTTGCAGCCATGAAATATACACTAAAACTTATGCATCAATGAAATCTACACTAAAATCTATGCGTCTATGAATTAACAACTACACTGAAATTTATACAGCTCTAACATCTACACTGAAATTTTTACATCTATGCATTAATATTAATACACCATACACTGAAATCTATGCAAGAAAAAAATGCACTTTACATTTCTTTTTAAATATTAAATAATAATAATAATTCTATATGTCAGAAATGAATTCAAGTTACATTTCGAATAATAATTTTAAATACATATAAAGTAATTTTACATGGTACACATATAGTACATATATGTGTCGGCCATAAACTATATGTCTTGCCGACATATAATTTTTGGCCGACACACACACACACATATATATGTTAGCCATAAATTATATGTCTAGATGACATATAATTTCTAACTTTATCAATGAATTTAACTTATTCCTTACAATTTGACTTATTCCTTATAAGTGAAATTATGTAACTTAAAAATTATGTGCGAGTCATAAATGTTGTGACTATTTTAAATGTTTCAAAATATTGTTTTATTCCTTAATGATTCCATTATGTACTTATGTACTAATGGTGATATTAAAGATTGTTTTAAATAAACCAACATCGGTATGGAAGGAATCAGGTAAATTCAAATTTTTGGTGAGTCGCTAGATATCTAGTGGATGCTCGACTGGGTTTTTTTTAAGACATCAGATTGCAAGTGATAGAACATCATCTGAAGGAAATTGTTGGCTCATCCCCCTTGTTTCGTTTCTACCATGTATTTCACGAGAAAAATAGGCTCACATATCGGTTATCCAAACATGGTCTAAGTAGACAGATGGGCATGTAACTTGTAAGTCCATGTTTCAATGCAAATAACTTGTAACATAGATGTGGGCATGTTGACTCTTCCTCTATTTCAATTATAGAGCTGTGATTATCTTACTCTATTAGCATTTGAGTTATTTGTAAATATGTATGTTATCAGGGAAGTTGGAAGTTTTGTCATGTACAAATAGTAAACTCCTAGAACTTATGCCCTATTCCAATTTTTAGACATTCCCATAATAATTTGTTATGAATCATTACAATTTGTACTATGTAAAAAATAATCTCTAGTAAGTGCAATAGAAAAAATCAATAACCAGAATCACAATATTATTTTTTTCCAATGTGAATCCAACCTAATCCTTTGATTTATCCAATCGCTTCCCCTTCCCATAGATTACCCATCTCCTGTGATTTGCAGAGGAAATTAAATATCTGATCAAGTTGGTAAAAGGGTTTTTAAATTTTTCCCTATAAAGATTTGTTTCAGTTACTTGGCGATCTGGAAAGAGTGGTGTTTTTTTGACATACCCATCTAAATTCCCAGCCAAAACATCTCTAACATGCAAGAATATGACTCTTTATGCTTCTTCTAATAGGTTGATGGTTGCAAGAATATGACCCTTTATAACTCTTGCTCTCTACGCATTTCCTTGTCGGGATTGATCTACAGAAAATAAGTTAAACCTCCCACTATTACATAATGGAATCAAAAAGAGTATGGAATTAAATTCAAACGAAACTTTTTCAAAGCAAAGAAGGTGGTATTTAGCTTAAAGATATCAATGGTTTGAAACATTTTCATTGGTCAGCGAGATCTTTGGAATTTCAAGTAAGGGTTTCTTTTGATATGCCTCCTTTCTAGTGTTATCATAAAGATATAACTCCTTTATAATCCCCTTAAAAAAATTGTTGGATCTAACTTATTTCAATGGTGAAGGAGAGCATAGAGACAAAATATGGAAGGTGTACTGCACGTGAAGGTGACATCATAAAGAGGAGGAAGAAGAAATCATTTATTAAGTTGGAGAAAAAGAAAACGAACTTGGTTTTAGGGGAAGATGTGGTTTTAAACCAAGCTTTGTTATATTATGAGATGACATTGATTGGGAATTTCCATAGAAGAATAATCACTTATAAATATTTTTCATCGTAGATGAGAAGGGTTTGGAAATAACGATCAGGATACCACATCATATCTCATATTGTGGTTTGAGGCTAGATAACATTTATTTTCAAAAATGACATGGATCCGAAAATATTGGAAATGGGAAATTATATTGGGAGGATTTTGTTGGCATTTTTAATTGAAGGCATAGGGGCATGAATGTAATAGACAACAGATTATGATTTTTAGAACTTACATTAAGAACCATTGGAAGGAATAAGGAGGACTACAACTTGTGACAAGTAGGAGCTAGGATATTGGATTGATATACCATTTTATTATTATTAAAAATGTGGCAATACATTACAAAACATTGGTAGATATTCATGATACCTTCAACTCATATATTTCATTAACTACACTAGCTATAAATCAATGACATGGGTGAAATTCTTTCCTAAGGGAACAAATATTCATATGCATAATATTTTTCCTACTTTGGATTGGATTCAGGTTGGAATGTGAACAATGGATAATCAGTATTAAGTTTGGCTCAAATTCCTTGTTACATTCCCTTTTACGTAATGACATATCTCTAATTATGATTTTGTTATTAGTGAATAGTATTGAAATGATTCCCTAAATTCAAATAATTTATATGGTTTCTATGATGTAGTCTTTTGATTCTTACACTCTTATGTTTCTCCATATGCTTATATGTTATTATACATGGTCATGTTTCTAATATAACTTAACACATAATATAATGGTGGGTCTAATGGTTAATATGTTAGGTTCCTACCCTGACCCTCCCTACTTTTGGAGCTAGTCATGCATTACATATCGTCATCTCTTTGGAATAAGGACAAGTAGTTAATAATAAAAAATCAATGTAAAAATGGTCTCTCTATTAATTAATACCATATAGAAGTTATTACCTATTACTTATTTGAACATGTCAAGTACTAAACCAAGTCCTTCATTATGTTCATGTGCAACAACATAAATGAAATACATCCCTCATGGGTTAATCATGAGTTCTTCATGAGTGTCAATATATTCACTAGGAGGGATACCAATAGATCATGGTGAGACATCATATTCAACCTGCAACAACATCAATTAGAAAAAGCATGGGAGAGTGCTTATGGAAGCTGCAATGTAATGTACAATTTGCTCCTTTTCCAGGATTCTATTATGATGTTTAATTGCTGAAATTACAGATTAAAGTTTAAAATTAAACATGGTAGACAGAAACTAGTGGAGGAAAAACTTATGCCAAGGAGAGTCCACCTAGTTTGTCTAAGAAAACTCAAGTTAAAATAAAAACCATTGTATTGTGATTCAAATTATTATTACTGTCATATTTTGAAAATAGATCCTTTGAAGTGTATGGATGAATTACAACTTTTATGAGAAAAACAAATGAATGATTTATTTTCTTCTATATGTGTCAATGTGTTCACAACTTGATTGGTACACAAATATATAAGAATGTGTGAAATTTTTGTTTAGAATAATCCATGAAAATTGAATCTATTGAGAGGACATATTACCATTTAGAAGTAATTATCCAATGTGTTCTTGATTATTTATCCAATCACTTCTTTAGCCATCTTCAATTTGACACACATAACTACTAATGCTCAACTTGGATATATGAATATATGTTTTTGTCACCATCAAGGAGTTGAATGGTTGGTTAAGAGGAGGTGGTGATATTCACCTTACTAGGATTCAATTCCACCCAAGAGTGTGGTATGTTTTATTATGTGATATAGAGAGAGATCTGGGTGTGTAATTTTATTTGCAGTGCAACACAATGTCCCACCTCTTGATAGGTGGTGGATTCCCAACACTTAAGTAGAGAGGAAGAACAAAATTGGCTTGTCACAGTTATGTAGTCCCACATGGTAGGTGAGGGATGATGTCTCAATCTACAATGGTGCCACACATCATTTGTGTGTCAAGTCAGTCATTTGTTAATGTGTAAAAGGGTCCATGTGCATGTGAATGCCATGTGGATTGTTAATGTGGAAATGCCATGGCATCTACACGAGGTCCCATATGGCAGGAGAAACACCCTTGGTGGTATTTTATTTGATTTTGAGAGAAAGAAGCTTCATTTATTCAAGGTAATAAGTGAGACAAGCATGTGGTGTGGTTTGGGATATTATCAAAGGATGGAGGTCAAAGAGGTACAACCACCTATCCTACATGCACACTGAAGAGACCAAATTGATGCATATAACAACATTGGTGATGGTGGTGACTAGAGTTTATTATGTGGGCAGAGGCACATAGGTGACAATGACAACTACAATAGGAGGGGCTTATGAAATTTTCTACACCCACAAGGAATACAATGCTCCCATAAAAAAGACACCAAATAAGTGTCCAAAAAATAAAATATTGTGTAAAAAAAGAGAGTGCTAACAACCAAAATGAGAATATATCCAAATCTAAGGAGAACAATGTGGGGGAATTGGAGGTCACAAAAACATGGACCACTACAAAAATATTTAAAATACGAGGGGCTATGAGGAAAAATCCTTAAAATGGGTTGAAGATGGGTCAAAGAATTCCCAAAAAAATCACAAATGTATCTATTAGTAACCACAATAAGGTACCCCAAAAAACACAAGTGGATCTCCAAGATCACATAACCACTGCACACAATGACATAAAAAAGAAACCACAAAAGTATCATAAAACAACAAAATGATGGCCCAAAAAACAAAATAGAGTACACAATTTGAGAGAAAAAATTATCAACAAAGTTAATTTACCCATTTCAAATGGAATACCACAACATAAACCTTTAGATTTGATGTAAATGAATCATCTTTCAACCGAATGAATGGGAAATTACAATGTAACAAACATTTGAAATGCCATGGAATTCTTGTTTTTCCCCCACATTGCACAAATATTGTTGAAATGAACAATAAGCTTAGATATTTAAAGGATAATAACAAGGAATACAAGCTTTGAGTCCATAACCAAAACAATGGTTCTATAAAGCTCTCAAATGATCAATATCTCTACTAGGGTCATCCATACAAACCATTAGAAAACTTTTGCATGCAATTAAAAAATCCTCCATAGTTTCCATGGGCTACTCAAAATTGTTGTTGACAGCTTCTAAGAGCGTTTGTACCCCTAATGGCTTCACGAATTTATTTACAAGCTGATTAGATTCCTCCAAGACACCATAGACCTCCACTAGTGGTTGTTCTCTTCTCCAGGTGTGACACTCTCGATTTGTGGTTGTGGATCCTTTCAAAGCCCCTCAGTATGTTCCTTAAACCACATCCCTCTTCAATGAATATGTCACGACCTCACTCCACTATCGTGTGGCCTCTTCCAAGTCCCTGCATCCTTCCTCAAGCTAATGTATTTCCTTCAAGGGTGCCATGGAATCCACCAAGCCTCGTGGCTTTCCTAAGGCCCATAGTTATATCCAATGGTATTGGAATCTCTCCAAGGCTTACAACCCTTCCCAAGAGTAATGGAGATCCCCCTCAAAGGTATCAACCTTCACTTATCTCACTGAACTCTCAAGTCTTCACAGCTTCTCCGCAAATGTAACAGCCCCTTGCTAATACTAGTACCCATAGGAAAATGGGCAACCCCACTTTCAATGCAGTGACTACCCAACTATGATCATTACTTTCATAAAGGGTGAATTGGCCACAAGTGAATTCAGTTGCCTCAACAATTAGCTCAAGCAAGTTGATGTTTCACAAACTTGAAGGTAAAATCACCTAATATCCTCATAAAATCACCAAACAAATTTAAAAGTAAAATGACCAAATAACTTCATAAAATCACCAAATAAAATTTTAAGGTTAAATCACTAAATAAATTTAAAGCCTTGCATTTTAATCATAAATATGAAAACCACATTTTGACCCAAAAATTTCTCAACAGAATGAACTTTAAACAAAAAATTATCCATGGAATGTACAATGAATAGAAGAATTCAATACCCAACAAATATGGAATAACTTTTCAAGACAATGGGATAGCAAAACAATAAATCTAATTACTATTACTATAGAAATAACTTTCGTTGACAATGCTAGATGCAATGTTTTAAAACTTGGAATTAGACTCCGACTCAGAATCGGTCGAGGGTCAAATCGTACTTGAACTCAAAATCGATAAGGAATCAATAGTGAGTTGGTCGATTTGAATTTAATGACTCAGTTTGACATAATAAATGGACAGGACGCCTTCTAATTTAGGTATTGTTTTGAGGGAAGCACAAATATTTCCTATTCCAATCAATTGTGATAGAGTGCCAAGAATATTTATGTTTGAGAAATTCCACACTAGATCTGGAAGACAATCACTTGCAGCAGTAAAAGTGGTATATTTTTTAGATCTAGGAAGGTTTTCTTCTATCGTTTGGGGGGACTAAACTATTCATTAGAGGAAATTTCAATTTAAAATGGGACTTCCAAAAATAATACAAATTCCATGTCATCATGTATTAGCCAATCAAAATTCTTTGAATTCAAAAAGGAAGCACCTCTTAAACAAATTTTTAATATAAATTTGGGGATAGGTATCATAAAAAAACTACTTTTTTTGTTCATATTTTCGACATATCTCCCTATGATTTTTCTCAAATCTTGATCGGGAGATCTTGTTGGATGCGTAATTAAAATATGCATCCAATGAGTACCCACTCAGCATACTTTTGACGGCCCCCTCTACCCCAAAAACAAGAAATAACTGAAAAAATGTATGCTTTTGGGGTAGAGGGGCCCTTCAAAAGTATGCTGAGTGGGTGCTCGTTGGATGTGGAATTTAATTCTTTATCCAATGAGCTCTCCCAATCAAAATTTGAGTAAAAGCACAGGGAGATATGTCAAAAATACGAATGAAAAAGTAGTTTTTTCTTTTCTTCCAAAATTAATAAATATTATTTTATTATTTTAACTATTATTTTATTAATTTTCCTTAGGAGGCCCATTTTGAGTTGAAATTTCCTCTAATGTAATTGCATGGTATACTATGGTTGATTTCATCATCAACTTTTAAAAAAAATATTAATTTATCATCCCAGACGAAGGGATTTGCAAGCCTCTCAAGCTCCTACTGGATCTTGTTACTTTTTTCATAGATGGATTCTGTGAGGTACTCATAGAGTTTAATAATTTGGATCTAATTTTGAGTTGCAAAAATATCTTGGGATTTATTGGCCACTTCTTGTAATTGTTCCTAGATATACATTATATAATCATTATTTTAGGATCCTTACTTTTAGTATCTAAGCTATTTTTTTATTTCTTTATGATCCCATGTTACCTGCATCTATTACTTCCCCTTCTAATTTGTTTGGACCTCTCACTACAAATAATATTTTATGTGTGCAAGTGGGAATGAACTATAAGTTCTCCAATCTATGGGTCCTCCTATATTGCAGTCCACAAGGGCATGAATTGGTCATATACCATTTCAAACATATTCTTGTAGCCATTCCCTCTTTCTATACATGTCCATTATTTTGTGAATGATTTCATTGAGTTCAATCTACTTTTTTTTAATCCACATTTCAATCATGTATTATTTTTCCAAGTTTAGCAAGTTTCACTCTTTGAAATAGTTCATATTTAGAAATGCATCGATTGATATTTAGTACAATTTCATGAATACTAACATGATCCACTAAGTAGTTCACCTAGCACTTTGGGGAATCCTATGGTTCTTGTAATCTCACAGATCACATAGAGTTACCAATAATACACATTAAAAGCATAAAAATACAATAGAGACAAGAGACAAGAACATAGGTAGAATAATAGATTATATTATAGAGAAATGGTCCATACAATACAGAGATTGAACCGAGTTCTTATCTGGCTCAACAGCCTAATATATATGATTGAAAAAACAGTTCGGATAACTACCTATAGGTTCGGTTAACCAACACGACCCTATGTGGCCGACCTAATCTCTAATTAGTCGGCTGATTGACTTAGTCGGTCTATCGTTCTAGTCGGCTTACTGACTAGCTCCTCCAACATCTCCCCCACGAACAAAATTGTTCTTCATCCCAAAGAACAGGGAGGTACAAAAAATGCATTACCTGTATTAAGTAGTTATTTCTATGTTTCGACCTTCATGGGCTGTGAAGTCTGACAATTGGTCTTTTCTATACACAGACTTCGACAATTTCTTCAGCTGTCACCGCCAGTTGATGTTGGAATTCTGTCCAAATTTGTAGTACTTTTTGGATGTCGATTGTTAATGTTGTAAGGCTTGACAATGTTGACATATTTTCTTGAATGGAAAGGTCTGCTATCCTTTCCATGTCGGGACCCAAAAACTGGCATTTTTCTTCTTCTATCTCCAGAAGTCGTTTCATTTGCAGGTAGATGATATCCAGTTTATCTAAGCTCAGAATTTCCTATTGTACCCACTGGTGTGCTTGTTGATAAAGCTTCTACAATTTGTTTGTCTCCAGCACAATTTGATTTTCAATGGTGCTCCTGAGTGTTTCTTCTGTGCTCTTCCTCTTCTCGAGTGCTTGGATGTCTTGTTGGGTCTGTCGCATCTGCTGGAAGACTTTCCCATAGTAAGCAGGCCAGTCTCGGAGTACTCCTTCTATAATGACTGACTCATCCATGTGATCTTGCAGCACTCTGTATGCTTTAGAGAAAGATGTGTGCTACTGCATCAGCAGTCGAGCTGTTTCTTCTTTTTTCTCCTCCTTTGTGTTCTGCCTCTATGTCTATAATGCCGACACCATGCTCTCAAATAGCTGATAGGATTTCTCCAGCGGCTTATCGGTGTCGACCTCTGTTGGTCCTGGTATCACAGAATGAGCAAAGGTTTCTGCACTTGTTTAGGAACTCAACTTGTTCTCTTTCATTTTTGTCGAGATCCTTGCATCTAATTTGGCTCCTTGTCTTTGCTTTGATGGCCAGGATTTCTATAAGTTGTCCCAACTCTCCATATTTCAGCTTGGTTGCGTTGACTATAGTGGTATACCCAAGTTGACTAATGTGGACCTTTGTCATTTGGGTTGGATTGTCCTTCTTCTTTCTATCTTTTTTCTTTTTGTGCTTCTGTTGTTCTAATTTCTTTTGCACTTGTGTACCTGTGAGATTCAGGTTTTCTAGTAATGGCTTATCTAGTTGCCGTCCTACAGAGGTCGGGGGTATTTCTAGTTGGGTCAGCTGGACAAGTGCTGCAGCCGGGTGTGTATCTGGTTGATTTTGTACAGAGGGTCCAGATACAGAGGTTGTCGGTAATGATGGTTGTGCTCGAGGTGACTTTGATGTAGCTGGTTCGGGTGTAGGTTTTGGGTTGGGGGATGGTGGTGGTGATGGTGATGGTGATGGTGATGGTGAATGGTCAGGTGTGATTGGAGTGGTAGGGATGTGGTCGAATGTCGGGTCGTGAATTTGTGGAGGTGAACCTTCCTAAAGGTCGGAGAACAATTCGTCGATTTCTTGATTTATTTCTTCCATGTTCTATTCTTCCTCATTTCTTGTTGGTTCATTGGCTGGTGGGGGGGTTTGGGGTTAGTTGGAATGAGGGATGTAGTCCAAATTCCGACAACTTCAGCTTTCTTTTTGGGGTTTCTTTGAAATGTCGAACTCAAAATTGGAACATTCCTAGGCTTCTACGGTACTTGTCCAGGTTGAGGAGTGGGCAGTCTAGATCCACTAGCTTTGAACAAAGGGCACTTGGTGGTGATATTTTGTACCAAGGTGAGTGTTATCCACCTGAATGGCACTTCTCCATCCGAGTGTCGACATTCCTTATGTTGGCACACAAAAGGACATTTATGGATTGAAGGTTTCCTAAAACACTATAAATGGGCATATAATGAATTACATTTATCACCCATCCAGCTGGTTATTTTTACCTTTAAATATGTCAAATGTTGTACGTGCCTCTTTCTATATGCAACTCATGTACATACGCGCCTTTTAGTAAATCATGTCGTGTGTTGTACGTGAGTATCAGTAATTGCATATCGTGTATAGATTTGTACGCGGGTTCCCCTTATAGAAACTCGCGTGTCATACGTGAGTTGCCAGTATTAATACCCGCGTACACCTTCCTTTGACTTTAAAAATAATAAATCACGATTATTTGAGATTTGTTAATCCCTTAACCATAATCACCTTAACTGTCTCAACCTCCTCAACCCTCGAAACTGCCTTATTTCACTAAGTATAAATAAAGGCCTTGGGGAGGGTATTAATGAATCACACTTGGAGAGCAAACTTATGCTGGTGGACTCTATTTAGAATTCTTTGGAGCAGTAGAACTCAAAATCCTTTGGTTGCAGAGGAGTCCTTGTCTCAGGTGTTGGGTTGTAATCTGAACTCATTAATTATTGTTAATAAAGAGAATCCTTCTTCCACATGTGTCTTGAATGTCTTTCATGTATCATGGTTTGATGAATACTTATGATTAAACACTCTGTATATGATTTATCTAACCTGTTTTATATACATGTATCATCTTGCATTTGGAGGATTTGTTCTTGACAAGTGAAGGAGAAGAATCCCTGAAGGATTTGGAGGAGAAGGAGAGCAAAAGAGGACAAAGCTAGGATCAACCGTCGTAGATCGGATAAGTCTATTCTATCCTCTTATTTCCTTTTCTGTACTCTAGAGTCGATTTCCTGCAAGTTTTATGAGTATGTTGGTAACCCCAGACCTTCGGTTATAAGGTGTTTATTCCTGTACAATAGAACTGGCAACTCCGCTGGGGAGCCCAGACCGCTATAGGTTGTTTCTGTCACCCATGACCAGTCTTTTCCTTGAAGTTTATGTGTGGTATTTTATCCTGGTTCATGCTTATCATAGTGTTTGAAAGCCTTGTGGATTTTTCTTATTTTTTGAGAAAAATTTTGCACCTGTACGTAGGTTGCTCTACTACACATTCGCCTACAGAGGCCTGCATACGCGGGTTTCTCTCTTGTACAGTCGCGTATAGTACGCGAGTTTCCATTATACACAGTCATGTACAAGCCTAGAAATAGGGATTTTTAGGCTAGGGTTTGCTTGTCCCCGTCTTTGTGTAATTCCTGTTTGTTAGTTGGCTTTCTTTATGGATACTGTGCTATTAGTCTGAAGACCTTGGTGACCACACTTTGTGCTTTCTTGTAAATCCCTTGGGTCTCTTATGTTTGGATCGTCTTCTGGTTGCATTCTGAAGTAGGTTGGCCTGTTTGGGTTATAGGTTGAAGTGTCTCTGTCTGAATCAGTGATCAAGGTTTTGGGCATTGTTTTTCCACTCTATCTTTTGATAATGGTTGGTTTGTCACTTACCTTTGTGAGTTTACAGTGATCTCTTGTCATTGTACACACCCAAGCTAGGGTTCCCAATTTCCTTTTGTTGGTTGATTCTTGGTTGTTTTGACCTGTTTACTTCAGTTTGTTTATTTTTATATAGTTGATTTGATCCAAGTATACTCAAGTTTAGTGCATTTTAGGTGCATAGTAGAGTTTGAGCATTTTTAAAAAAGTGAAAAGAAAAACATTTTCAAGCTTTTGCATTTTCTTTGCATAAGTAGTTTTCATTTCAGTTTTAAAAATATAATCTCAAAAACTACAAAAACATAGTCTTCGTTTCTCTTTATCGCTTGCATTTATTCATCAATATATATTTGCAAAAAGAAAAAGAAGTTTGCTTTAATAGTGGTAATTTGCTTTGAAAAAAGAATACACCTTTACTTTTTTATTTCTTATTGAGTCAAACACCATAGTTCATCACTCCATTTCCTTCTGAGTAAGAAAATCCCTTTAAAATGAACGCAATAATTAAAATTTACTAGTAATTTTTTAATTTTTAGGGGCCTTTCACCTACTAGCTTAGGCTAGACTTGTGGGATAGGAAGTGTAAACTTCCCATAAGTTTAAAATTCAGACATAGTGGACCTTTGTTTAGGTAAATCCTTAACTTTATCAATTGTATCTGGGAAGCTCCTCTCAAAAGGGAGTCAAGCACGAGGCCGCGTGGAGGCATTGGACTGAGGAGGTAACCCTCTGATTCCTTGTCAAAATGTAAATCAGGACTTTTATGCATTTGGAGATTCTGTCCTAAACAGAGTTTCGGGCTTAGCTACCCTGCCCATGCATACGAGTCAGGCTTGCGACTGTCCCCCCAGACTGTTGGTATAGCTAAGGTAGCCTTTAGTCTCTTGAAATTTAGGGTTCATACCTAGGTAAACTGGAAGGCTATTTCTAGTTCACGTTAGATGGGATTGGAAGGTAACCCTTGTTGTAAGTGTAGGAGGGCGGTGGGTGATTCCTCCACTTGTTCCTAAGAACCACTTCAAGGATGCCAAGTAATCGTTCTTCAGCTTTCTTCAGGAAAGCATATCTTTCACCCTTGACTGATTGTTTGAGGCTTTAGGATTTTTTATAGTGTATGCTCTATGGTTTTTCCTGTGTTTAGTTGGCCTTAGGGTTTGATTTGTCAAATTTTCAATCATGGAGGACCAACCTATAAGAAGGTCAAGAAGGTTGCAAAACCTTCCTCCTCTTAGCACATTGGAGCCTCCACCTCCACCCCAAAGGCGGAGATTGGACACGGACGGTTCATTTGAACCGGTAGGAGTAAGTGAAGTTCTAGGTGAACCAGAACTGATAGCTAACCCTTTTGATCTTGATATAGTTGAGATAGAAGACTTGCAAAATGATGAGTTTGCAAGGAATTTTAACACCCCCTTGACTGATTTAAATGATCCTGTGATCATTCAGGTTAGACCTTTTGATTCACCTATTTTAGGTGTCCCTGTGGGTAGGATTATGTCTTCTGTGGAAGAAAGGTCTTTTGTGTTCACCTCAGCCATTCCGGTTGAAAGGGCACTACCTCCCCCGGTAAGTGCCCCTAGATCTAGTATACCTTCTACACCTTTGACTCCAGCGAGCCGGGTGGTCCAACCACCAGTTCACTCAAACCTAGCAGGTACTTCTGGTGATATGGTTACTAGGATCCCTAGTATACCTACTGTTCCTTCTTCCTTTCCATATACTACCCAGAGCGGTCTGGTAGGATCCTCGGCATTCGTCCAAGGATTTCCTTGGAATGGGGGGCACATTCCCCCATCCACTCCATATGTAGGCCCATCACCTTTGTATGTAGGAGTTCAGTTTGGGAACAATACCTCTTATGGGAAAAGTTTTCAAACTATGATTTTGGCTCCATTTACGAGCTCTCCCTTTTCGTTGTTTAGCGAAGGGATACCGGATCCTATCTTTCAGACCCCAGTTTCGATTGGGACGGCCCGAAATTCTTATACTGCACCTCCCACACACAATCTTGTGGCTTACGGATGGAATTTTTTTCAGAGTAATCTACCCACTTCACAACTGGTGGCAGGAGGCAACCCCACTTTTACCTATGGGAATTCGGGGGCAGGTCCCTCTAATCCCCAGGCTGTCACATTTAGTACCCTGGCTCGACCCAAACTTCCATTCCTTGCAACCTTAAACTTGCCATATTTGTCAAAGTTGATGAATGACCTGGTGAGGCATGACCCCTCATGGATACCTGTTCCCACCAAATTGCCATCGGACATCCCGAAGTTCAAGGGCAAAGTTGGTGAAGATCCTGGGGCTCATGCCACCACATTCCATTTATGGTGTTCTTTGAATTCACTGAATGAAGATTCAGTTAGGTTGAGGCTGTTCTAGAGAACCTTAACAAGTACCACGGTAAAATGGTATATTGAATTGCCTTCTGCTGCTTTCAGTAGTTTCTAGGACTTGGCTAGTGCATTTCTTAGCCACTTTTAGCTTCTGATCTGATATGATTTCGGAACAGAGTTGTTATCTACCTTTAGACAGAACAAGGCTACCTACATCTCAGATCATATCCAAGAGTGGAGGAGGCAAAAGAGCCTTATAAAAGCCACTATTCCTCCTGAGTTCCTTTTAGAGTGGTTCCTTAAATCCCTGTTGCCCTACATATCTAAGGACATATCCACCTCAGGAGTGACGAATGAAGAAGAAGCCATTCTCAGGGCCCAACAATTGGATTTGATTTATTCACAATCTGGGATCTTATATGAGATTATCCCTGAGGCACCAAGGCCTACACACGATGCAGAGAAGCCTAAGCCTAGACCCCATGCCGATGGTGTGGTTGGGTCTGTTAACTCTCCCACCGTAGAGTATTTGGCTAAGAAAATTCATCAGTTGTCTATCAAGCAGTCTACGACGGAGGCAGCAAAGGATGCCCCCTCACCCCAGAGTGCAAATGTTTTTGCACAAACCTCTCAGAAGGGAAATTAGCATCCCGGTGGGAAGAAAAAGAGAGGAAAGAAAGGAGAGGGAAACCAAAACAAGCAGAAGCCCACGAATAATGCTGATGGGGGAAAGAAAGAAAAGAAGAAGGTTAATTTCCCATGTAAATTGTGCCATGAGGACCACCTTACTCACCTTTGTCCCCTTATGGAACAAGCCCAGAAGTTACTTAAATGTCAACAACTGGTTGTCCTGAAGGATCCTTTTCCCCAAGGACAGAACTCAACTTCAGCTTCAAATCTAGCAGGGGGCACTCAAAATGCCCCTGACCCAAATTATATCAACATGGTTTGATCTTTGACCCTATGAGAAAGAGACTTCTGAGAAGGGTAAAGCTGTAGGTGAAACTTCTAACCCTCTCACGATAGAGAAACTTGCTGAAACTATGCCGAAGATACCAAAAGGTGTCCTCAAGAAGACCTTGCATAACCCTAATGCTAGGGATGCTTCAAACTACTTAGTGGTTGAATATTTAGCTCAAACCCTGTGTGCAATGTCATCTTTGGAGGTGCTACAAAGTTGTCCTGCCCAGTGGGATGCCCTCTTAGCAGCTTTAGGTAGCATGGACTCATCGAGTCTCATGGCGAAGTTTCATTTGTCTAATGTTAAAATTCACCTACCTTACCATGTAGCCTTATCAATAGATGTCATCCATGGTGGAAAGACCATTGGAATGGTAGTTGTTGATGAGGGTGCTTCTACATGTGTTATGTCCTTGACCTGTTGGAAAGCTCTCGGATCCCCAGACCTGGTCCTATCAAACACTCTACTTACTGCTTTTGATGGAAGGTCCTTCCGTCCACATGGTATCCTGCTAGCTTTTGAAATTAAGCTAGCAGGGAAAGTAGTGTCTTTTGAGGTATAAGTGGTTGATGCTCCTTTGAACTATAATCTGCTTCTGGGAAGGAAATGGACTTATGCGATGTCCGCTATTGTGTCGGTCGTCTTTCGTGTAGTGGTTTTTCCACATGAGGGCAAGTTGGTTACTGTTGACCAACTGGATTTTACCCGAAAAGGTCGTTTAGAGTCTAATGAGTCCGTTGTGCCATTGGTTGATCAGGTCAAACCTACTGCATAGATCTTGGGGGATGAAATGTACACATCACTGATGGGCACATTTGATCTTCCAGCCCTGGTTAATTATATTGGTACTACTAGTGTGGGAAGGTCCATAGCTACGACTGTTGATAGGACTAATCCTTGGGTTCTCCCGTCCCCCCACGAACCAGAGGTGCCTTTATCAGTAGTGGAGGTAGCTTATCAAGCCATTACTTAAGCCACTGTTGAGCCTATTCCAGATCCTCTAACAGTCTCAGAAGATCTAGAAGAATTCTATTTTCCCGCATGGGTAGAAAACTCTTTGCACTCTCTCGATTGTTTAGACATGGTTTTACCTTCTGATGAAGCCATTTTGGAAGCCATGAGTGGACGTGGTAAGATTTGTGAGGATCTTCATCATCGATCCTATTTTCTTCCAGAACTAACCAGAATAGAAAATCAAGAGTTTCGTTTGAGACAGTCAGAAGATGTTGATATACCTATCAATCCCTTGCCTACGGAAGGAATGTTTGCCGAGGGGAATATGGAAAATATTTCTACTACTATACCTATTAACATCTCTGTAAATCCCGATGTCATGGAAAACATATATATAGGTGCAAATTGCTCTCCTGAAGAGATTTCTATCTATACTTCCCTATTTAAGGAATTTTGCGATGCCTTTGCCTTGTCATATGAGGAGATGCCAGGCATAGATCCATCGATTGTTGAACACAAAATCCAAACATATCCTGATGCCAAACCGGTTCGACAAAAGTTAAGACCTATTAACCCACGTAAAGCGGTGACTGTGAAGGCTGAAGTTTAAAAGCCGTTGAAGGCTGGTTTTATCTATCCCATAGCTTTGATAGAATGGGTGTCCAACCCTGTTCCTGTTGATAAGAATCAAGGGACTATCCGCATTTGTACTGACTTTAGAGACCTGAATAAAGCCTATCCTAAGGACAACTATCCCACACCATTTATAGATCAGATTATAGATGCTTGTACGGGAAGTGAAGTGTTCTAGTTTATGGATGGTTTCTCTGGATACAATCAAATTGAAATAAAACCGGATGACCAACATAAAACTGCTTTCATTTGTCCTTGGGGTACCTTCGCGTATAAGAAAATGCCCTTTGGATTGAAAAATGCTGGAGCAACCTTTCAATGGGCTATGAAATTTTCCTTCCATGTTATTAAAGCCATTGTTGAACCATACCTTGATGATCTGCCTGCACATTCTCATAAGAGGATTCAACATCCTGATCATTTATGGTTGATATTTGAACGATGCAGATATTATAAAATCCGCTTGAATCCCCACAAGTGTGTATTCTGTGTCGAGTCAGGAAGATTGCTCGGGTTCATTGTCTCTAGTAGAGGCATCCAGGTGGATCCATTGAAAGTTGAGGCCATTGTAGATCTGCCTCCTCCTCGTTCTATCAGGAAACTTCAAATCCTGCAAGGAAAGTCTAATTTTCTTCGACGTTTTAATGTTAACTATGCCAAGATTACTAAGGGTTTCATGCGCCTGATCAAACAGGACACCCCATTTGTGTGGGATGAAACTGCAAAACTTGCTTTCGAGGCATTGAAAAAAGATTTGTTGTCGGCACCCTTGTTGCGTCCGCCAGATTATTCTAGGGATTTTATATTATATCTGGTCGCGTCTAAGTCGACCATTGGGGTAGTACTAGTCTAGGAGGACGATAAGCTTGTAGAGCATGTCGTTTATTATCTTAGCCGTGCTTTGACCGGACCTAAACATAGATACTCCCACGTTGAGAAATTAGCCTTAGCAGCCGTTTATGCTGTTCAAAGGTTACGTCACTACATTTTACTGAGAACCATGATGGTAGTGGCGGATGTGAATCCGTTTCAATATGTTTTATCCCGAAGGATTGTTGGGGGAAAATTTAACAAATGGATAGTCATTCTTTAAGAGTTTGACTTGGATTTTTAGTCCGCTAAGTCTAAGAAGTCCTTATTTTTTGCTGAAATTATAGCAGAATTTCCTACGGAAGAAGATGTAGCCGTTGAATATGACTCATTCCCAGATGAGTACATCTTCTTGATATCCTCCTTTGATCCTTGGTATGGGGATATTCTTATATATCTCCAGACTTTGAAGTATCCTGCAGCTTCCTCAAGGGAGGAACGACGTAAATTACTCCTTCATGCCAAGAACTACCTCATCATAGGAGATACATTATATTGAAGAGGGGTAGATTCCATTTTGAGTG
Organism: Pseudotsuga menziesii; assembly: GCA_001517045.1. NCBI lineage: Eukaryota > Viridiplantae > Streptophyta > Pinopsida > Pinales > Pinaceae > Pseudotsuga > Pseudotsuga menziesii. Next base: position 49,136 of record LPNX010053348.1, read on the forward strand.
GATGCCTTACCCATGAGGAAGCGGAGATTGTCCTGAATGATTCCCATAGCAGAGCGTGTGGGGGTCATTTATATGGGTTAGCAACGACCTAGAAGATGCTACGTGCCAGTTATTTCTGGCCCACGATCTTCAAAGATTGTGTGGAAGCAGTGAAGTGCTGTCATCCTTGTCAAATTTACACCAGGAAAAAGCGGTCACATCCTGCTCTGTTGTTTCCCATTGTCTCGGTAGGCCCCTTCATGAAATGGGGGATTGATTACGTGACATGAAACCCAGCCTTGGATGGGGGGCATAAATACATCATTGTCTCTATTGACTATTTTAAGAAATGGGCAGAGGCAATGCCTACTTTTAAAGCCGACGGGGAAATAACAGCTTTCTTCGTATTCAATCAGATTATAGCACGGTTTGGTATACCCAAAGTGATTGTCACTGACCATGGAAGTCATTTTCAAAATAACATGATGACGGAACTGACCACTATGCTCGGATTCAGACAAGAAAATTCATCTTCGTACTATCCGCAAGCAAACAGTCAGGTTGAGGCTGTCAACAAAACTTTAAAGACTATCCTTAAATGTACATTTGATGCTACTGGTTCTAACTAGCACATCATGCTATATCCTACTCTTTGGGCCTACCAAACTAACGTAAAAATTTCTATGGGTTTCTCCCCCTTCCAACTCGTTCATGGAGTGGAAGCAGTTACTTTGATTGAGTGTGAAATCTCGTCTCTAAAAATAGCTATTCATGTGTTTCCTGATATGACAAAGCTTGAGGAACGTTTGGTACATTTGGAACACCTTGATGAATAGCGTAGAGATGCACTGACCACTAATCAAGCTCATAAAAATAGGGTCAAAACTCAATATGATAAATCGGTCAAACCTCGGGTTTTCTCTGAGGGGGAACTTGTCTTGCTTTGGGACCAAGACAAAGAACCCCTAGGGGTAGGAAAATTCAAGGCCATGTGGTTAGGACCTTATGTCATATCGAAAGCTTTGAAGAAGGGCGCATATGAGTTAATTGATTTTGATGGGAACAAGCTGCCTGAGCCTAGAAATGGGCTCTACCTGAAAAAGTACTATGCTTAAGCTTAGCACTCTTTCTTGTATTTTTATTGTATGTATTTTTATGTACGTTAGGTTGTCGTTTTTGTTTTTTATACTATCTGCTGGTTGTTGCAGATGTCTTCTGAAAGGTATATAGGGTTCGCTGATGGCGCCAACCGCCACACTTGTAACCTAGCTTCAGCAGCATGGGTTATTTACTCCCCTTCAGGACAACTAGTTGCCGTTGGAGGCGCTTGCTTAGGTTCTGCTTCTAATAATGTTGCTGAGTATAGGGTCGTAATTGAGCTTCTATGGGATGCTTTGTCATGTGGTATCACCCAGCTTGAAGTCCGTCTAGACTCTCAGCTGGTGGTTTCCTAGCTCAATCGAGCTTATCAAGTATGAAATCCTATTCTATTACGTCAGTTCATGCAAATTCGGTTATTGGAAAGAAATTTTGAAGTTATTATATTCAATCACATTCCACGAAATCAGAATTCATTGACTGATGCATATGCTAATTACATTTTAGATTGGCATCTAACACACATTTCATAAAAATATACAGCATGCACATAAAAAACATTTGTACATAAATCGACAACAACAATAATATATATATATATATGTAAAGTGTATGTCCATAGATAGGTCGAGTCTGATCCTCCAATCCCGTCATAACAGTATAATATACAAAAATGTGGATCGCAGTCCATCAAAATGTCCTAGATCTAAGTCGGACCACCCTGGTCACTTGGACCACCTTGGTCCCCATGGTCTCTCTGTACTCTGGCTTCCTCAGCCTCTTCGGCTTTGGCAGCGTCCACAGCATCTATGTATACCAGAACCTCTCTGGCCACTCACCTGAAAAGACGTAACCAGACCTGTGGAACTCCAACAATGAACTCCTGCATGGCAGTCGGGATATGCTCTATCCGCAAGGTGGGAACTCTTTGGGTCAGCCTAGACAGCTTCCCCTCTAGAACCCTGATCAGCCCCGGGTCTTCGCCTATGACAGGATGAACAAACATGTGTGGATGCCCCTCAGGGAGGACTGGTACAATATCTGCATTTTGACACATTTATAGGATTAAGACTTGTACATATGTATATATTTATCATTTTAAAAATTCATAAAATTTTTAAAAATGTTAAAAATTAAAAATTGTTTACCTAGCTCTCGCCATGCTCCTCCTGGAGGGAGGACAAGGTCTGGGTCACCTCGAAAATCCATGCTGGCATATGGAAACTACTCTAGTGCCGGTAGCTATTGTTCCCACCAGATATAGAAATCATCTTCATATACACTATGCACTGTGTCTCCTCCTCCTTGATGGAGGAAGATGTCTCCCCATCTGCTTAGCCTTGGCCGATGTGGAGATCAGATTGGTTGATGTATGGTGGGGCTCAACCCTGGTACTCTCTCGAATAAGAAGGCAACCAATATGATTGCATAACCAAAGTTCTTTTTCCTTCCTCTCTTGCAATCGGACAGTTGTATTTTCATGATAGGGACAACTCCCGAACACCAATCATAGAGGGCACCACAAAAACAATCCATTGCCAACCTCATTTGGTTCCGTGTAGCCAAATGTAATGAGGAGGAACCTGCAATCCTCATGATGGTGCTGGTAATTACTTGTAGAGTAAAGTCACGGATATGTGCAATAGGGACACAACTCCCTCTCTTTTGGGTACCTGGTGTGCAAAACACATCTATATAGTTCTGGACACTTAAAGGGTCACCGCCCCTGTTGGTGCCCTCTAAGTTGACCGGTGCTCCTCGTCGTGACAAACTGGTAACAAAATACATGTCCTCAATAGTAATCTCCAAAGTCTCACCCTGTAGGTCAAACATCCCCAAATCGTGATCCCAATAGTTTATCATGAACTCCAGTAGGCGGACATTAGCCCGCATGGGTGATGTGCAAAATAACTTTAATAGCCCACTTGTTTGCAATGCATGTATAGTGGGCGCACTTTGGAGTGCTTCTTGTTCCATTGTTTCATGTTCCCATTCCCTCCATTCCAACACCATCTTCACACCTAGCAAAACAAGTAATTTGATTCATTAATTCCATATAAAGTTTCAAAAATTTTGGACTATAATTAGCTTTTCATCCTTCATGTAGTACACGCGACTGTCTAGTTAGACATGTCGCGTACTATACACGACTGTTTATAAAGGCAACCCGCGTATAGAATGCATGTATGCGAGTCTTTACACTGTGAACCCGCGTATGTGCCGTGACATGATTTAGGATGCTTTTATTCATGAAATTGGGACTCAAAATTAATAATTTCTAGGATCAAAATGAAGAGCTCAGGGTGTAGGCTTACCTGCAACTTGCAGAATTTGATTTCGTCCACTAGATTGTCCACAACGATCAAACAAAGGTAGAGGTAAATACTTGCTTCTCATGGCTAAAATTACAAATGGTGAGTTTTGTTTTGATTTTCAACTATTTATAGAAATTTTATTTTTCCAAGTGGGTTTTGTCCTATAGTTTGAAAATCTATTCAACTAATACCATATTTCTTTTTGCTTTGAAACAGGTCTTTTATCATTATAAAGTGTTTTTTGCTCCAATAGGGTGGTTTTGTCATTTCCAATGCATTTTTGGCATCTATATTCAATCCACATTAACCTTAGCAATCAACATTTTTCCACGGACTATGGTATTATAATCCATTAGTTCCCTGTTTTTACCATTGTTCTTCCATGGATAGGACCCTTTTTTCATGAGTATCTTCCTTCAAAACCTATGTTGTCTTTTGACACTCATGCCACAACTGTTTGAGGTCTAGGGGTATCCTTTTAGCTATTTTTCATGCCAAATAGAGCTTCTTTTGAATCTCTTTTTACAAGCTATCCCTTTATAGGACTCCCCGCCCTTATGGAGTTTCTTTAGGCCCAGGTCTGCCTCCTTCAAAACAGACTTGACTGCCGAGTTAACTTGTCCTTTCAAGCTCGTTAAGATTATGTGAATGGGCATCCACATCGGTGGTAGGTTATCTCTTTCTCAGACCATGCGGAATAATACGAGAAAGGATCCCTCTCTTTTCTTTTTGAATTGAGAAGAGTATTCTCAGGCATAGGTTTATCACTTTTCTGGACCTGAGGGACTAAATTTACAGAAAAGGAATTCCTGGTATGAGCTTAGTTTTCTCTTTTTTGTGCTTTGGACCTAAACATGAAAAAGATTCCGAGTGTACTTTGTGTCTTTGTCATGCTCGTTAAACATTTAAGAACAAAGCAACGAGTTTAGTTGTAAGTCCCATTTCTCGTAATCAAATGGAGCTTTCCGAGTGATCTTGCTTTCCTTCACACTCGTAAAACTCAATCTATTTTTTGCTATTTTGGAAGGAGCGTTGGGTAGGTGGTAATTTAACCTTTTTCGGACCTCCCTGACTAAGTATGAAAAAGGTTCACCTTTTCTTCTACAGAAGTTAAGAGAGTTATTCTGTGGTATGTTTTATACTTTTTTGGCCTCAGGATACTAAATTGGACAAAAAAGGACCCCCCTGGTGTCTTCTTTGGAGTTTTTAGACTCTCTAAATGTGAAAACACCCACTAAGCATGTACTAGTTCAGGCTCATTAAATCCACGAATCAGTGACACTATCAAGCATTATTTTCCCTTCTCTTCAAGCTTGTTAAAAAATGAAGAGGGATCCGAGTTGACTTTCCTGGACTCGTTAAAATTTAACAGGGAAGGTAAGGAAGAAGTTTATCTTGTTTTCAATAGTGGTAGCATGTCCTCCTTGAACATAGCACTCTTTGTTTTTCTCGATACCCATGTCTCAATGATCACTTTCCGTTCGGCTATTACTTTGAGTTTCCTACTCCTCCTCTTATCCGTTATACCTGGGGAATCTGGTCATGTATCCTACATGACAGATAAGTCTAGTTGTTCTATCTATAAGTTACAAGCTACCTTGGGTCATCTCTGTGTCGTGCTCATTGTTCAAGGACTTCACCCAATGTGTGATCTATATCCTGATCCCATCATTGTTATATCTGTTACCTATTGTGTCTCCCTTCTTTTACCCAGTTCCTAGTCACTCTTGTGATTCGTTGGAGGATCTAATGCCTTCCTTATCATAGCATGTTTCCGTTTCAGTACTTCCTGATGACTAAGACCTAGAGTTTTGACGATCGTACCTCAGGATTCACTTTCATCATTGGTGAATTCCTTTGCTTCAGTTGTTAATTATTACTTATTGATTGGCAAACTGTTGAATCCTTTCCATGTTCGACTTCAACCTACCTTTATTCACATGGCTTGGATTATACTGGTTCTTTAGGATAGTTTATGAAGACCTTAGTTCCTCACCTATGGACTAAGTTGCACAAGATTATGTTCTATTCATGTACACAGCTTCCAGATCTTTGAAGACTCATCATTATTGAATATTGTGGCTTCAATCCACCTTTGTAATATATGTGGTTTAATACCTGTATCATATGATGTATTCAAATATTGTAAAGGAGCTAGTGTTCCAGTAAATTGAACATAGCATCCTTAGATATGACTTTGTATATGACCTTATTATGTATTTGTTTCAGGTACTACCTCTGCTCCATTGGATTTCTGAGTTCTCCAAAGATAAATATTATAATGTATTTTGGCCATTGCTTCCCTCTGACCTCACACATTAGGGAGCATCTATTATCCACCTGAATGGCACTTCTCTGTCCGAGTGCCGACATTCCTTATGTTGGCACACAAAAGGACATTTATGGATTGAAGGTTGCCTAAAACACTATAGATGGGCATATTATGAATTACATTTATCATCCATCCAGCTGGTTATTTTTACCTTTAAATATGTCAAGTGTTGTATGCGCCTCTTTCTATATGAAACTCGTGTACATACATGCCTTTTAGTAAATCATGTCGTGTGTTGTACGTGAGTATCGGTAATTGCATATTGCCTATAGATTTGAACTCGGGTTTTCCTTATAGAAACTCCTGTGTCATGTGCAAGTTGCCAGTATTAATTCCCACGTACAACTTCCTTTGACTTTAAAAATAATAAATCATGATTATTTGAGATTTGTTAAGCCCTTAACCATAATCACCTTAACAGTCTCAACCTCCTCAACCCTCGAAACTGCCTTATTTCACTAAGTGTAAATAAAGGCCTTGGGGAGGGTATTAATGAATCATACTTGGAGAGCAAAGTTATGCTGGTGGAGTCTATTCAGAAGTCTTTGGAGCAGTGGAACTCAGAATCCTTTGGTTGCAGAGGAGTCCTTGTCTCAGGTGTTGGGTTGTAATCTAAACTCATTCATTATTGTTAATAAAGAGAATCCTTCTTCCATATGTGTCTTGAATGTCTTTCATGTATCATGGTTTGATGAATACTTATGATTAAACACTCTGTATATGATTTATCTAACCTGTTTTATATACATGTATCATCTTGCATTTGGAGGATTTGTTCTTGACAAGTGAAGGAGAAGCATCCCTGAAGGCTTTGGAGGAGAAGCAGAGTGGAAGAGGACAAAGCTAGGATCAACCGTCGTATATCGGGTGAGTCTATTCTATCCTCTTATTTCCTTTTCTGTACTCTAGAGTTGATTGCCTGAACGTTTTATGAGTATGTTGGTAACCCAAAACCTTCAGTTATAAGGTGTTTATTCCTGTACAACAGTGAGTAACTCAGGTAATTTTTCTATGTATGCCTAGAAGTCTCTGTCTCAGTTGAACCTTTCCTTCAAGGTTTCTGGCATAGCATTCTTGCATATGTCAATTGGGATTATGGAAGGAGGATCTGGAATTATTTCTTGGTTTATTTTGGTCAAAGACGGGGGTGGGGGTGTAGACACAAGATCAACAACATTCTCGACCATTGAGCTATTTGTGCTTTTTTCCTTTTTCGGTCGACCTTGCTGTGCTCCCGCTTCGACAAATTTCTGGAACTGTGCTTCCACCAGGGTTTTATTCGCAACGATGTCTTCACTGATGTCGATCGCTGTTGCTGCTAATTCATCTCCATCTTCTAATGATTCCATGATGATAAGCTTGCATTTTCCTTTCCCCTACTCCTGCTCCTGGCTTCTTTTCCTTTTCCTCGAGGCTGCTATCTCCTTCGATAGTTTGTGTATGTTTTATTTGGTTATAGCATATTCAGGGTTTTCAGTATCTATCTCTACCCCTTTTTCTTGAGTCGAGATGATGCTTTCTTCAGCTGGATTGGTTACCTACTATTCTGTCCATGTCTCTTCCCTTTGGGATGTTGGGGGTTTGATTGTAATCTGCAGTCGGCTGGTGCCTTCTGCTGGTGTCTCCTCTGACACAAATGTGCTGATGTGTAATCAAAGCTCATAATATTCATCTTTTTCTTGGTCTATTAGTGGCTCCTCTATTGATAGGTCTATCTCTTTGGCCTTTGCTGGTATCGACAGTTTTGTACCCGACTGTTGGGCTAGCTCCCGAAAGATCTCTTCGACTGTTGGATAGTAGTCGAGAGTCTTTGCTTTTACATTGGTGCCCTGCAAATACCACACCGTGGCATGGTTGAGTTCCAACTGTATGTGGGCGGTTTTGGGTAGACTTCGTTGGATGTTCTGGGGCACCCTCCATCTGGTCATTTGGATTTTCAGCTGTTGGAACCAGTTTTCTAACAACACTTTGCCTTTTGCTAGTTCCTTCATTGTTCTAGTTTGGGCAAACGGTTTGAATCTCCACATATGGAATTTCTTGGGTTCTTGAAACTGCTTGTCCCCGATAGGACACAAGTAATACATGACTATTCATATCATAAGGAATGGGAACCTTATAATCCCTCCCGAATCCTGGCATTTTTCACAAATTCCTTTGAGCATGTCGATGACGTACTCATCCCATCTGTAGACTTTCCCTATGTCGGCAATGGTATCCACTACCTCCAACATATCTAGTTTTAGGTCGCTTCCTCAACCTGTCGGTGTAAGCCCAGTGGCTATGATTTTAGCCACAATTTGTGGTGTTCGGGCTTGTATTTGGATAATCATTATCCCTTTGGAGTTTTTTCCCGATGATGATCTAGTTACTTCTTCTACCAGCCCTTATTTTATGCCGACTGGTACTGGGTCACCTTGGTTTGATAAACCAGTCAATTTATAAATTACTTCACCGGAGATCTCGACTGGTATGTCGAAGTAAAATCTATTGTTGTGGTATTGACTTATGATGAATTTCCTTGCTGTTTCCTTTGTGCGTCCAAAACTGGACATAAACGATGCATTTATGTAGTTCACAATAGTACTGTGATTTATTTTCTCTACAGCTGCGGTAGGATTTTTGTCGACATATGCCCATTCTTTGATCTCGTCCCACAGTTTCTCCTATAAGCTCTCCTAAACCTTAGCGTTCTTGATATTTCTTAGTCTCCTTATTAATGGCGTCTTTGCAGTTTTTAGTTCTTTAGACTTGGCTACAGCTCTGGTTTCTTTAGGCGCCATTTTTTCAGTTTGCTAGTTGACTTTACTTTCGTATTCTCGGCTTTCAGTTTTCTGGTTGCTAAGTTTCTCTCTCTGTTTGAAATACTGTAAATGATCCTTTTGTGATCCAGTATTTATAGTTGATGCATTTAATGTTTATGTCGAGGGGTGTATTAATGGCGGACATGATGGTTCAGTGTGAGCACTTGAGTTTGCATTAATGGTGATTTGATTTTGGCGCTCGTAGTCATGAAGGTGTGATGTGACTTTTGAAGTTGTTGGTTGATGTCGATCATGTGAGCGGTCGATGGTGTTATGTCAATGGGCATGATGTCGGTTGTCGAAGTGTTGATTCCCTATCATACCTTTTTATGGATATCGGTTCTATTTTGCTTTTTGGATTTTTTTTTCATATTTTTATCGATTTTGTTTAACCATTATGGTCGTTATATGCTCTTTTAAAAAAAAAAAACTTGTTTAGTTTTTGTACCGCTTTAATCGGGCACCATTAACGAGTTTCTAAAATACTATGCCTTGTAACGTCCTTAATCGGACTAATCCGTTGGCATGAATCTCTTCGACAACATAGGATCCCATCCACTCTGTATGCAGCTTTTTGGGTTTCCCTTTTACTCGACTTTTGTATAGTAAAGTCAGGTCTCCTACCAACAGGTTTTTGTTTTTGATGTTGCGATCATGCCATGCTTTTTGTTGTTGTTTCTGGATTTCTTGATGTTGTAGAGCGATCAGTCGGTGTTCTTCCAGTTTACTTAATTGCATCAGTCAGTCCTTTCTTCCTTGTTCGACATCGACATGTAAAATCTCTGTGATAATAGGTGTCTGTTGTCAAAAGTGTAGTAGAACTACTGCTTCTTATCCATAAACTAGTCGAAACAGTGTTTGGTCAGTTGAATGCTTGTATGCTGTTCTATATGCCCATAGCACTGTAGGTATCTTTTCATCCCAATCATCTTTGTCAGTGTTACACATTTTTGTTAAATTTTTTGTTAATGTTTTGTTAAATGCTTCAATTGTTGCATTCGACTGAGGGTGGTAAGCTGTACTCCGATGGTGGTCGATTTTGAACTGATATGTTAATGTTTTAATAGTTTTATTATTAAAGTGTGTTCCCTGGTCATTGATTAGGGTTAGTGGACATCCAAATTGGTTAATGATATTTTCATAGATAAATTTGGCAGCTATCTCACTGGAACATGTGTCGACTGGTTCTGCCTCTGCCCATTTGGTTACATACTCGACCGCAATTAATATCTACCTTGCACCTGCTCTTTTTGCTAGTATGGGAAATGGTCCTATGAAGTCGATGGCCCAAATTTCAAACGTCAATCTTGGGTTTACTGATATCAAGGGAATTTCTGTACTAGGCAGAGGTCAACCCAGCTGTTGACATCTGTCACATTGGCTTACAAAATTTTTACAGTCTCTATGAAGTGTTGGCCACCATAACCCTGATTGTTGGATTTTCTTGGTAGTTGTGTCTGCTTGAAAATGTCCTCCCACAGGTCCATAATGTGCTTCATACATAATATTATTTCTTTCATGTTCCAGTACACACCTTCTAAGGATGTCGTCCAGCCCCATTTTATATAAGAATCCATTTATGAGACTATATGGTGAAGCTTTCATGGCTAAGATTTGTTTATTCTTAGTACTCATGGCTTCTGGTGCTTTCCCATCTTCTAACAACTAAGCTATTTCCTCTAACTCTGCCGGGACTGCTTCTATTTGAAATAAATGTGCATCTGGTAAGTCGTCTTTGACTCCTGTCGGTTCCTCTCCTGTGTCGATTCGGGATAAGTGGTCGAGACCAACATTTAATTTTCTTGGTTTGACAACGTCTTTGAATTCAAATTCTTGGAATAGAAGTAGCCATCGATAGATTATCCTATGGTGTAAAGGATTATTTACAAGATATTTTAGTGCTTGGTGGTCGGTGTAAAAGATAAATGGATTAGCTAGTAGGTAGTGTCGTAATTTTTGTAGTGCGAAGACCATTCTTAATGCTTCTCTTTCTATTGTCGAATAGTTTCTTTCTGCTTTATTTAATTTTTTGTTGTTGTAAACTATAGGGTAGTCCATTCCATCATCTCCTGGTTGAGTTAGGATTGCTCCTATTGTCAGGCCTTATGCGTCGATGTGTACATGGAATTTAGTTGACCAGTTTGGAAACTTTAGGATGGGTTCTTTGACTAGCTTTATTTTTAGTTTTTAAAATGATACGTGGCATTCCTCTGTCCAGTCGAACTCCTTATCTTTTCTTAATAGTTCTTCCAGTGGGTAGGTCATGTCTGAATAGTATCTTATGGATTTTCTGTAATATCCTGAATGACCAAGTAATACCTTGACTTGTTTTGGGTTCACTGGTGGTTTTAAGTCAAGGATAATTTTTATTTTTGCGAAGTCGACCTTAATGCCTTCTTTGCAGACAATGTGTCCTAAAAATATCCCTATGGGGGTCAGAAATATGCACTTCTTGATGTTCAAAGATAGCTGGATTTGTCCGCATCGTTCCAACATAAGCCTTAGCCATTTGCAGTGATATTTTAACATAGAGTATATTTTCCAATCATCCAAGTATACTGCCATTGTTTTGTAAATACATTCTTGAAATGTTTTGACCACAATTTTGGAAAATACTGCAGGTGCTTTTTTTAGTCCAAAAGGCATAACCCTGTAAGCAAATGAGCCAAATTCACATACGAATGTTGTCTTTTTCTGATCTTCTTTGGCTATTGGTACTTGGTTATAACCTGAGAATCCATCTGTAAATGAGAAGCATTCATGTCCTGCAACCTCATTTAAGATTTCATCTGCATAAGGAGTTGGAAATGGGTCTGTTAATGTAAATTTATTTAGCTCTCTGAAGTCGACACAAATTCTTAGCTTGGTTGGATCATGTTTCTTTAGTTGAACAACCATTGGACTTTCCCATTTTGATTGGTCAATAGGGTAGATAATACCTACTGCAAGCATGTTATCAATCTCCTTCTTGACTATCTCTTTGTATTTATAGTTAGTTTATATGGTCTTTTCTTTACAGGTCGTATATCAGGTTTAATGTCAATCTTCATTTCACCCATTTCATGGACTAAACCTTTGATATATTTGTAATCTCTGGCAAATACACCCTAAAACTCTTTTAATAAGTTCACTATTTCTGTCATTTGTTCTTCATTCCAGTAGTCTCCAATTTTAACCATTTTTGGTCAGTCATCACTTGAGATGTTGAATTCTTTAGTTTTGACTTTAGCATCTATCCATTATGATGCTTTGGATTCATTGATTGGTCGACTCCCTTCCTTAAAATGTGAAAATGTGGTAGGAAATTCTGCTGTAGTCATTCGGTCGATATCTTCTTTGTCATTTGTCTCGTCTTTGAGCACTGTGCGAATTGGTTTTGTTATTTCATCATGGTCTGAATTCCACATAAAGCTTTTCCCTTCCGGATTTTCATTTTCCATCTGTAGTCTTGTTGACTGTGGTATTGTCTCGGTTTGTATATTATTGCAATTTATTGTCAGTCGGCTATATTTTAGGGTTTTGTTTTCTGTCGATTGTATAAATGCTTTGATCTATTTTGCTGTTTCGACCAGATTCTCATCTCGTGGTATAAAGTTGAAATCTTTGATAAAATTCTCTTTGAGTTCATGCCATAGAAATTTTTCAGCTCAAGTATCTTCCATTTTGTACCATTTGTTAGGTAAGTCGGAGAGCGTTGATGGAAACAGGTGTGGCCATGTACATTCATTCTTATACCCAAGTCTTTTCCATTCTTTTTCACATGTCCTTATGTGGTATTCTAGATCCTGTCCTTGGATGAACATAAGTATTTGGGCTTGATTGGTTAAATTTTTCCCTCCAAATCTTTCTATGAAGAGAGTTGAAGTTGTTGTCCATGTCTGTAGTCTTGATTGATGGGTATCCCACCATCTAGCAGCTTGTCTTGTAAAAGTTTCCACTAAGCTTTGTAGTCGACCATGTTCACCAATGTTTCTGGATACTTGTTCTATATGCATGAATGGTGATTCTCTTTCTTTGTACCTTGGTATTTGTGTACTATTTATATTTATTGGTTTTAAGGTAGGATATTCCCTAGTTTTCTTTTCAAATATTTTTGGGATGATAGACACCAAGAAGCACTGTTGGACTGGTTTTTTCTGCACTTTTTGAATAGTCCAGCAGCCTCTTGCTTGTGTTTCGTAATTCTTGACTTCCCAATCATATAGTTCTGCATCTGAATTGTATCCTATTGAATCTTGGTTTCCTAAGTAAATTTCACTGTAGACATTAGGTTCTGTCTAATCTTCATTATTCAGTATCTTATATAGTTGTCGGATGTCAACTTCTTCATCAATAGGTTCTGTCCAAGGTTCTTCTTGGGATGGATGAATAGGTACAATGACCTTTTGTCCATTTCCATTTAGTTTTATTCTTTATTTGTCCAAGGATATCGATGCTTTCATTTTTCTTCCCCAAGGTCGACCTACTAATGCTGGGAAGGAGCTGGATCCTTCCTTAGGGTCAATAATTTCAAAGTCGACTTTGGTCGATATTCCTTTTATTGTTGTGTCAACATTTCTCCATACTCCAATAGGTTCAATCAGGTCTTGGTCAGCTAGTTTCAGGTATATGCCTAACTTGTATAATTGAGGTCTACCTAACTATTCCCAAGTGTCACGAGTCATAATATTTACCTGTGACCCGAAATCGAGTACAACTTGTCAGACATGGTATCCTTCAATTTCTAGGTCGACAAGTGGGTCGACATTACTTTTATGTTTTTGTTTTAGGCTGTAGATATTCTTTGTTTTTTTTTTCGGTGTTATTATTGTGTTTTATTTTATACAATAAGTCGATGAATTGAGATACTGTTTTATCTTTTTGTACTAAGTGTATTAACTCTTTTACTGTGTCTTGTCGATTATCGTCCTCTTCTTCCTGTTGAGAAAATTCTCTAAATACATTTGTTGCATCTTTATACAGTTGTTTTTGTTTAATTGGATCAGGATAATCATTTTTTTCTTTTATTTTTCTTATTCGTGGGTTATCATTCCCAATTGTTGTCCCTTGTCAGGTTACGATATGCAAGTTCTTTGTATTAATAATATCATGTTTTTGCACACACGACAAGACATTAACATTTTTATTCTTATTTATTTTATCAAGCATAGTAGGGAAATCCTCTAATGAGTGATCCCCTACTCCACAACTGGTACAGAATTTTAAGTTAGTTCTGTCCTTGTATGGACAATCTGCATATTGGTGCCCTTCTTTGTAACATGTGAAACATTGGATGGGCCCAGGGATGATTTTAAGGGTGAATTTTATCCCAATGGCGAATTTTAAGGGTTACCCAAAAAAAGGTGGGCGAATTTTTATATTAAAATGTTTTTATTTTATTTAATAAATTAGCCCATTATTTATTTTATATATAGCTGGCCCAAGTTAAATCGCCTTCATCCAGAAAGAGGGAAAAACTGGAAAATGAATTTTAGCCCATGAAAATACTGATATTTTCCCATATTCGCCCCTGATTTCTAGCCATGGAAGTCACGGATAGAAATTTCGCCCAATTTTTTTATTGTTAATCTAAAATCTAGTGTAAATCGCCCCTGGTTTTTCCTTATGGAGATTTTTTTAGAGAAATTCGTCCAAACATCTTGACAGCGGGTAGAATGGGACCAATTTTGTCCACATAATCAAGTTTCAAAGCTTAATAGGGTTTCAATCTCAGAGAATTTGGTTTCAAAGGTTTTCATGGAGTTTCAAGGCTCTTGCTAAGGTTTTTCGTAGGTTGCCAGGCTCTAGAATTTCGGCTCTTGCAAACTCCAATCTGCAGGTATGTTTATACTTTATTATTTTGTTGGGTTTGGTTTCGTGCGGTTAAGGTAGGCCCGTTCGAGAGCTAGAGTCTTACCTTCGTGACCGAGTTTCTTATTTTCAAGATCGAGATGAAGAGTCATGGTATCGTTATCGTGATAGGGAGTAAGAGTTGAGTGATCGAGACCCAGATTCTTCTGTTCCAGAGTATTATCTATATGATCCTGTCGATTCTGAGATTGAGGAAGATTTGGCTTAGCAGTAGATTATATGATTGGTTATGCTGTTGGTGAAATGCAAGTGTTCCGTGCGAGGAGAGAAGCTAGGCAATTATGATGACAACAATATTGGGAAATAAAAAGACAAGCAAGCCTCAGAATTGAGGTTTCAGGTGGGTGCAGCTGCCTTTACGGATTTAAAAAGACTCCCTTTAAAGCAGGCATTAGACAAGGACCAAATAGTTACAGTAGTTTTACTTAGTCCCCATAGATTGATGGTGAAGATGAAAGCATTCAAGTTTTTTAATGTGAAAAAGGGGAAGAAAACATCTTAACGAATGCGACTGTTCATATTTTAGCAAAACGACATAAAAAAAATCAATATTTACTTGCCCAACAAGTAAAATATTGATAAAATCTACAATACAGAGGCAAACCTATTAAAATGCCACCCTGCAGGCTTCCTGAGTCGAAGAATTTCAATAGCAAAACTATCAAATGATCAAAGAAAATATTATAAGGATTGCCTATCCTTTTCTCTTCCTCTGGCCTTTCAGCTAATTGAACCCATTTAGTACAATGGAAAGGAGTTGGCAAAGAATCAACTTGCATCTGTTGATATTGATCATATTGATGTGTTCAATATTTTACAGTTCTCATTCATGGGGATGGTTCTTTTCATCAGACTATGATGATGATGATGACTTAGAAAGTAAGAGAACATATCAATATCAATATGAACATCCATATGGTACTGATTTTGACATAGAGGTACTCGACAATATCAAGGGCAAGAAGTTGGTGGAGAATGCAATGAATAAACTGGCCGAGAAAGATAAAGTGTCATTGTCCATTTCATGTTGGCAGAAGGCTTACAGTCAATTATTTTCCAGTTGCAAACATATTATGCATGATGAGGAGAAGAAGTCAAGATTAGCATGGTATATGAATGACTTCTTTCAAAGAGAAACTGGCAGATGCCCACTTCCACAATGTCCCACTTCAACTCTTATCGTCAACTGTCTCAAGGGATTAGATGATTCTGCCCACAAAGTGTACCTGGATTTCTTCATTGATGCAAATTCTATGTGCCATCATTTGCAGTTGAGTATTCATGACATTCAGTAGCTGTACATATTTATGTTTTGGTTGTTATGTAATATGAGTTTTCTCGTTATTCTTTAAAAGGTGGACAATGTTTAACATTTGTGTATCAATTATAATGTAAGTAACCGTACTCTCCAATTGTGATAGCTTTCTCCCTCAGTCTAGAAGTAACATGCTTGTGAGCTTTGTGGGTATGGTTGTACTCGTGTCGGGATTGTTTTCTAGATCAACTTGTTTGTCTTGCTATCTGTCCCAGTTATTGCTGCTTAGCATTTAGACTGATGTGTGCAGGAGCCATGCATTTAATCAAGATACAGAAAGGGTTGTGAATGAGTTGAAGTCATCCACTCATTGGATAGTGGGAAAATTGGATAAAATAGAGGAGCAATCAGATTCGCTGCTGGAGCACTCAAATGAAATCCATAATTCCCTAGACTCTATTGAATCTCAAGCAGAACTGATGGCTCAAAAATCAAAGGTTGTGGAAGATAAAATAACAAATGTTCTAGATCAGTCCAATGCCATTTTTGATCAATCTCATCAGATAATTGACACTCAGTCCAAGTTACAGGAACAACAGTTTGATATGCAGAAGACCTTGGACACTAGTATGGCTGATCTCCAAAAGTCTTACATAAGATTAGGAGAATACATAGGGTTCCTTCAAACGTTAACTTCACAGACCCAACAACAAATCATTGAAGTGGCTGGAACTATGTCATCTCAGTTAGACAACCTTCAAACTAAAGCAGATGATATTGGCAATGTAGTGACTTTGTCATTAGGTCAACAAAAACAGTTACTGGATGGCCAAAGTCTTGCTTTGGAAGGCCTTGATACTCTTACCCAAAGTCAGGTTGAAGCATTTGAACAAAGCATGTGAGATTTTATGTCTAGGAACTTGCAAGTCTCTTTTTGCTTTGCAGGTCAAATAGTTTATATGTCTATATCAAATATGGAAAACATAAATTAAGATTTTTCATATCAATGAAAGCTCAATAAATACAAAATATCATATATGTTTTGAATCCAGTAATCTAATACTAGAGTTCTTGTAGTAGATGGAGGACTTGCACACCTGATTTTGTGTGTTATGGCTGTTTTGTGGGACTTTGTTGTCATTAATGACTGAAAAATGAGTTAAAGATGTCTGTATTTTTGATGTATTATGTAATTTGATTTTGAGTTCTAGATAAAATTATTAAACTATAGGTTATCAGTACAACAGCTGGCTGATAATGCTCGCCAACAACAGCTTGAATTCACTACTTACCAAGAGGAGCTTTAGGCAACTCACAATCGCCTAGCACAGAGCTCCTCTGCAATTTTGGCAGCTCAGGTGTTATCTCATCTTGTTTATAAGTCATCCTTAATTTAATGCAAGCAAACAAATATTGAGAAAGGTATATTGTTGATTACAGTTAACAATTGTGGCTATGTGAATATATGTGTTGACTTCGATTGTAGAAAGCATTTGAATCAAATCAAGCCACTATGTTCATGGCCCTGGATAAGTTGTTTTCACTGCAAAATGCTATTCTCCTTGAATCTCAGGCTATTAAGACCATCTTCTTTTACTTGATTATGACATGCGTGCTCTATATGCTGACGAGCACAAAGCAAACTAAAAATGTCAGATGTATTCTGTACTTTGGTAGGTGAACAATGTCTTTTCACTTGCAACCAAAGTTTCTTGTTTGCAACGGAGTCTAACTATGGGTGTTGCATGCAGGACTTTGAATATCATTTGCCATTGAGTTCTTCCTTGCCTGCTTTAAAGGCAGTGATATTTCACAACAAGGCTGGATTTCCTCAAAGACATTTTATGTTAGAACAACATTCATATCCATTTCTATTTTTCATCTTGCCTTTTCTCTTATTAGATACATGTTTGCATTCTATCTCCTCGATGCATCACTTTATGGGTCTGCAAAATCCATAATTTTCTTTTCTTTTCTTGGCTATCAGTAACTAATGAGTACTGACCCTGGATTTTGATTTGCAGAGACTATGAACAACTAAATTATAAAATGCTACTGGAAATATAAGAGAAACTGAAAAAATTAGAATCTAATCTGGATGGGAATCAAGGTACTCTCTATCATAAATGGATACTAGAAATGGATAGAAAACTTGGCCAACAACATTATGCTAGGAATAGTGTAAAAAGAGCTTTAATATTTTAGAGTATGTACCATTTCATCTGGTCTTATTTCTACCAAAAATCATATATGAAAAAGATGTAGATGGGGTTTTTTTGCACATGTAGGTGATGTATATCTCAATTTCAGGGAAACGATAGAAGGATGGAGGTTTTCATGGCTAGTATTACATTTCATGGCTTGATAAGTTACTAGAGGAAAACAAATCTGATGATCCAGATTATGAGCCACCACCGAATGTTAAATAAATTTTTTCTGACACCTTGAGAGATATAATCTTTATTGATGTTCTGCATTGATAATCTGTAAGAGGAACAATTCTGGTCTTCCCATAATTGATCACTTGACAGTGCTGGCTTATTATATTCGCTGTTACTTATGCTTTATTAGAATCTTAAACAGGGCATCTGAACAGGGGAATAGTAGTTTATGCTTATGCTATTTTGTGGCAAGTATAGTACTAATTTTTTCTCATGTAATCTCTAGAATATATTTGAGGAAGATGTATTCATTTTGCATTATCTTGCATGTTAAAGATAGTTTACATTTAATTTGGCTCTGTTAGGTGTTTCCCCTCGGGTTCTTGAGGTTGAAGATTTCTGTTGTCACTGTGCAAGTTTTTTGCTGCTCTTTCTTACTCCCTCCTGTTTTTTAGACTAGTGTTTATTGGTCTTGCTTCATATTCTAATTAGCTCTTACAGGTCAAATGGTTTTCTTTGTCAAAAACTCTCCTTGATTTCTTTTTGTTTTAAAAAACAATTAAACAGATATTTGAAATTTCCCATTGTGCGGCATTTGTGCAGTTTGTCAACAACAGGGATGATTTTAAGGGCAAATTTTATCCCAATGGTGAATTTTAAGGGTTACCCAAAAAAAGGTGGGAGAGTTTTTATATTAAAATGTTTTTATTTTATTTAATAAATTAGCCCATTATTTATTTTATATATAGCTGTCCCAAGTTAAATCGCCTTCATCCAGAAAGAGGGAAAAACTAGAAAATGAATTTTAGCCCACAAAAATACTGATATTTTCCCACATTCGCCCTCGATTTCTGGCCATGGAAGTCACCGATAGAAATTTCACCCAATTTTTTTATTGTTAATCTAAAATCTAGTGTAAATCGCCCCTGGTTTTTCCTTATGGAGATTTTTTAGATAAATTCATCCAAAAATTCTGGCAGCGGAGTAGAATGGGACCAATTTTGTCCACATAATCAAGTTTCAAAGCTTAATAGGGTTTCAATCTCGGAGAATTTGGTTTCAAAGGTTATTATGGAGTTGCAAGGCTCTTGCTAAGGTTTTTCGTAGGTTGCCAGGCTCTAGAATTTTGGCTCTTGCAAACTCCAATTTGCAGGTATGTTTATACTTTATTATTTTGTTGGGTTTGGTTTCGTGCCGTTAAGGTAGGTCAGAATTACCAGATAAACAATAAAAAATGCAATGATTCCACCTCCTCCCATCCAATCTTTGAACCTTGGACACATGAAGTTTGTATGTCCATAGTAGAACTATGCATATCAATTGAAAACCAAACGACCTGCAATTATAATGTACAGAACATGTATCAGACTAGGGTGTTTTATATTTTAATATTACAAAGAAGACATGCTAGATTGATGTCCTATCATATTTTCCTTAGTAACAAGGTTGTATATTCTTTCTTGTTTCCCATACACATGCTTCATATTATCTGATTATTTTATACTTTTCACCTACTAATTCATTCTTCTTGTCTTCATAGCCTCCAGATTCGCTACTTAGTTCCCATACTTCTTGCATCCTCTCCTTTCAAACTTTGAATACTTGAGCCTCATGGTGGTGGGGATACTTGAATAGACACAAACCTCTATTCCACCTTCCCACCCTCCATTCTTAGATCCATTGACACATGGAATATCAAATAGCCTGCAATCATTATCTACAGAACATGTATCATACTAGGATGTCTTATCTTTTAACATTACCCTGTCATACTTGCTTGGTTGATATATTTTATCCACCCCTCTAGCTACTAGGTTGCATATTTTTGTCATTATCTCTGTTCTCTGTGATAGGTTGTGCCGAGACCTCTGGTTGTGGTGATGTAATCAGAGACTTGAGCCAGGATTTCCTGGCATGTCTTTACTCTAATGTTGGAAACAACAGAGGAGCAACACTTTAATTATTATTCAACATCTTGCTTCCCTAAAGATTGATTCTCTCACTTGAAACACATAGGTGGAAATATTGGCTACACTGTAAATGAGAAAACATTAAGGACAACTTGTCAAACTGCGAAATCCTCCATTCTATTACTCTACTAAACATGGGGGACACTTGAGACAGTGACTTGGGATAGCTCAAGTGGCTTCACTGTTGTTTCTAACATTGGAGTCAAATTCCCACCAGTGAACTGGTTTTTGAATCACCATTGGCATTTATCACCACAATCAGATGTCTTATCACATGGAATGTTAATAATGGCAAAGAAAAACATCCTGGTAGTAAGGGGAATTCAGTAAAAAAATTTAGAAGTTATAAGATAAGATAATTTTATTAATGTTCAAAAAATGACCACAAATGTAGGTCAATGGGACTAAAAGGTATAATCTAGTGTAAATACAATGTAGCAGTTTAAAATTGATTCATGCGTGTAGATAATGATAACTGGTGGTTTGGTTTTTGATTGATAAATAATTATTCTTTGGAGTATGTTGATTCCACATGTCCAGGGTTCAAAGATGGGGGTAATTTACAAGACTTGATGTTCAAATATCAAATCAATCATAACAAGAAGAGTCTGAACAAGAGTCAGAGGTGTTAAAACTTAAAACTAATGAAATCTGAGCCACTTGCTTGAAGCAATGATCAAGAAAAATATGATAAAAGACTGCCAATAGGAACTTCTGTTAAGAATTTATGAGTAACACTCTTAGGAGATGTTCCAAGGTCTCATGTAATATGTTATATCAGATACACCAATTATTTTTACTTCAAACTCCTTAAAGCAGCTAAGAAAAAAAAGAAAACATGAGTGTTAGTCATTTGAAATTCACTTAACAGACTAGAATTGCTTGAAGTTTTTTCACTGCACAAAAGTAAGAGTGGCTTTGTAAAGACATTTTATTTTGCAAGAGAAAATTGCTTAAATTTTGTCATGGGATCTTAAATAAGTCTGGGGCTGATTAAAAATTAAGCATGTTTGTTTATCTGAAAGTTGTAACGACAGTTTCAAGAGAAATTTGCTATATTAAGTTAATTTCATTTCCCTATACACAGTAGCCCCAGATAAAATAGAATATTTTTAGGCCAGCAAGTTGCGGGACATAGGTCAAAGCTGTACAGATTTTAATGCTAACACTTGGGATGGTTTATAAAATATTTTAGTATTCTTGAGATTATCTCCCAAAGAGTTTACTAAGTTTAACTCTATAAAGTTATACCTCATTTTGTTTGTTTACATTGAGTAGTCTGAAAGATTAACCTCTACAGACTGGATGCTTTTCTCTTCTCAAACTAGGTTGTAGAAGATTTCCTATATTTTGCCTTAATTTTGAATGTCAATCCAAGTTGAAATTTTTATCGCCTGTCAAAGTAGGCCATAGAAGATTTCCTATATTTTGCCTATATTGTCAATCCAATTTTAAAATTTCTCCACATGATATGTTGGTGTTGAGTAATGTTGAATAACTTGATGTTTTGTCAAGTTGTGTAGTTTTGGCTGTTCTAGATTGGTCATCTATATCGACTTCAACTTAGCTACCTTGAAATTGAATCTTGGATGAAGTAACAGTATTTGAAACTGTGTTATGTAGTGAGTTGGATGATGGTTTATATGATAAAGTAAAACATTGTGTTTAAACAAAGTATTTTTATGTTTTTTCATCTCTAGTGTTGGTTTTTTTGCAGGTACATTTAAGTTGACTCTTCAGTTTACGGAGGACTATCCAAATAAGCCATCGATAGTACATTTTGTTTCTAGGATATTTCATCCAAACAGTAAGATATCTTCATCCTTTTTGGAGTTCTGAATTTCAATTGTATAGCTTGGCTCCCAGCTCTCTATTTTATCAAAGGCTATATGCTATTCTGATTGATATTCTGTGTGGAAGTCCAAAAGGGAAAGTTAAATAGGTGTACTTTTCAATTTAAACTTGCATTGCTGTTAGCCTCATCCAAAAGAAGTTTTGTCTCTACCAGTTATGTGGAAATCATTTTTGATCCCTGTGAATTTTTTAAGCTATTTTATTATTGGTATGGTCTGCAGTTGCTTAAATGTATGAGTAGTGTGTTTTTGTCATGGTCCTCATTACACTTCCCTACTTGAACGGTATAGTAAAAGTGGTTAGTCATGTAATATCAATATGTCCATGATTATTACTTGATAATTTAAAATCTATATAAAAGTTCCCCAAAATTTATGAGTGATTTTGAGGTGCGAAACATAATCTCTCAAACTGTATGTTAGATGTCATAATATTTAAACCAAATATCAGACCTGGACTCAGAATAGAATTGATTTGTCTCAAAATTTATGAGTGATTTTGAGGTGTGAAACATAATTTATTATTTATCAAACTGTATGCTAGAGGTCATAAAATTTGAACCAAATATATCAGAATTGGTTGTGGATTGGGATGAATTGTCCCAAAATTATGACTCGAATTGGAGTTGGTTGTTGACTTGGTAAATGAATTGGCCCAATAAAGATATCATAAAATATTCAAATTTTAATCTCTATTTCTATCTCTCATATATATATATATGATGTGGTTCAAAACCCAAGAGAGTAGTTGCTACGTCCACGGGAAGAATTCAAAAGTGGCCCATCGGAATGGGCCGCACCCTGCTGGCTCTGATTATGGAGCCTAACCTGGTGGGGCATCAAGTGAGACCCTTGTATATCTATGCATAACCACCCAGGGATTTGACCTCGAGATATTTTTTTGTTGATTTATGTTAAAGGGTCCAAATAGGCAACACTGTATTGAGATGCATAAAATATAAGTTCTGATATACATAATTAAACTTATGAGACAAAATATGTAAACATAGAGGCCTTTAGTGGCCTCTAGAGTCAAAAATCATAATGCTGTAATAATATGTAATAAGTAAATGTTGAGATCCCTGTAGTTAACTTTTAGGTCCTACTGGTTGTGAATCATTTAATTTGAAGGATAAATCTAAAGTTTGACTCATTAGTCTGACTTGATTGGGTCTGGGAATGTAAAGTTTGCCCACTATTTGTGAATGGCTTCAACAACCACTACCATTTTATGTTTTAAATTAGTTGGCACCATTGAGCACCCAATAACATTTCCATAAATATGCAACTTTCCTCTGTAAACACAGAGGTGGAATGGTTTCATGCAGGGTCCTTCCTTGGATCCCTGGGATCTCCTTCAATTTCACCTACAAATGGTAGGAAACAAATGCAGATCAATTCCCTATTGGGATCAGCCACAGTTGATCTGCAAATCAGCTCCAAGCCTTTTTGAGCATATGGTGAATGCTAGCAATGAGAAGTGTGTGAGGTAAAATGGAGAAGTGGGTTAAATTTATAAGCTAGGTTTAGTGTTTTGGTGGTTTTGTGTTTTTATGGTGTTTTTTTTTACCTTTTTCCAGTATTTTTGGCTAATTTGGCCCATGGGTAGGTGGCTATATCAATCCCAACAAACTCCCCTATCAGACTTGGGTGTCATGTTTGACTTGGCTGAGTGGCCAATTTTTGTAACTTGGCCAAATCATACCATGTCAATGCTTGAGTCAACCTCTAGTTCTGACTGGTTCTGCTAAAAAACTGGTCCTACTTGCTTTAGTCGAGTTGACTCAGTCAAATAGAACTAATATAAATTATCAAAATTTATACTGTTTCAGTGAATATATGTACTTTTTGTAAAGTAGGAGTGTGTGATGTAGATTTGTTACTGGGAAAATATGTATTCACTTTCATGTTTATTTTATGTCTTTTTTGCATCATTGCTTGTGACAGACATTTAGAATTAATTATGCCAGTGATAAAAAGATTATGAGCTAGTTCCTTTTGGACTGTTCATATTCATTTAGCATGTTTCGCTAATATTCTTTCCAATTTGACTGTGATATGGAGGCCATTGCAAATTTGCAATAATGTTGCTTTTTGTAAGAAAAAATATTGAATGTGTGGAAATTGATTTTTTCAAAATTTCTAATGCTCATATGAAAGGTTCTTTATTATTTCTGTAGTTTATGCTGATGGAAGCATTTGTTTGGATATTTTACAAAATCAATGGAGCCCAATCTATGACATCGCTGCTATTCTCGTGTCTATTCAGGTAAACAACTAAACATCACTTAACTGCCATGTCTGGCCTTGGTATAATTAAGTGGCCACTACTTCAAGGAACAGAAATATTACATATTGGGTACCCTAGCATCTCATTGATGTTTTTTTGCCTCGAATTTAATGGCCAAGAAATGAAATGAAATTATATCAATACCCATAGATTGACCAAAATATGGCAATGGAATTAGGAATGCCAACCTTAGTTACCTGTCAGAAAATTTGCTGTGGTCATTGGTCTCAATGGGGATTTTATTTTGATGTCTTGATTATTAATTTTTTTAATAGCAAACCTTCATAAATTCTAGCCTTTTTGAGGTGTCAGGTGTTCATGTGTCTTGACCACCCATACTGGTTTCTTAAACCTTTTTGTAATATATATGCTGCTAGCGAATCTTATATTAATTTGGGATATTTTGGTTGTAGTCTAGAATTTGTATGCAGTTCTTTTTCGTACTTTTTGTAATTGTGTTAAGAATATTGCATCTATAACTGAGCTATTTTTGCAGTCCTTACTTTGTGATCCAAATCCCAACTCTCCGGCAAACTCAGAGCCTGCCCAAATGTTCAGTGAAAATAAGCGGGAATATAACAGAAGAGTTCGTGAAATCGTGGAGCAGAGTTGGATAGCATACTAAGTCATTTTGTTTGCTACTTTAAAAAAGTTCGTAATATTGTTAAGAGGAATTGATGGACTTTATATCAATGAAACTTGACTTATATCAATACTATGAATCAAGTGAACGATTCCAAGCTTTAGTCTTGTATACCTAAGGACTTGGGGTAAGCCTATTTTTATGTGCTAGTTTTTTTATTTGTCAAAGTCACAACCATGAAGGGAAGAGTTTTTCATAGCCCATGTAATCTTCCAAATTTATTTACTTGTTATGTATATAACTGGTAAACGTGTTTAAAATGGATGGATAACTGATGATTGTATTTTGGTGATATTGAAATATATTGTTTCATTTTAGTTGCTTTCAACAGCCTGGACATAAAGACCATGGCTTAAGATTTTTGTGGAGGATTAGGTTCTTCATGCTTACAGAGTCTGGATTTGGAATTTGGACTGTTTAAGTTTGGGATATTATTCCTGAGAATGATAGAGAGATTTTTGAAGATGTATTGAAATAGAAGTTGCTGATAAAATTTCTGTTATTCCATTAAGAAGCATTAGTGCGATATTCACAGGAGTTGTGGGGTCTGTTGAAGAGTGCTCTATTATAACTTAACAAGTGAAAGGTGTAGTTCCTTGTGATGTTTAAAATACCTTAATGCTTAAATCTGCAAAAACATACTAATATGATTTGATCTTAGTTTCTGTTACTTTTTCTATCTCACAGTGAAATCCATATGCTGTTTGCGTTGCTAGACTCCTGGTGTATGTTGAAAACATGATATGGTTTGGTTTCAGATATTGTTTACACAAACTGTCCAAGACTCTAAACCAAATACTTTAGTTTTGAGCATTTTCCTTCTAGGTTTACCTTGTATATGTTGTGGTGATTTGAATTTTCATTATAACAAGCTTAAGCTAAATATGATTTGTTTTTGTCATTGCGGGAAATCAAGCACTTCTTTTGTGCTTTCTTTAGGCGTCCATTTAGAAATACTTCCCATTGTTTTTGAAGTCTGAAATCTCAAATACCAGACTAATATGATTTAATTTAAGTTTGTGTTTTGTTGTACTTTTTCTAGCTCATGGTGAAATGCATTTGCTCTTTTCCTCAATTGCTTGTTTCATAGTTTATGCTTGAAACTTGATCTAGTTTGGTTTTAGATATTGATCGCAAACTTGTAGTCCAGAGCAAATTCCTTTATTTAGGATTTCCTTATATGTATGGTGGTTTTGATTTTCATTTCTACAAGATTCAGTTAAATTTGTTTTGTATTTGTCATTGCTGGATTTCAAACATGTTTTTCTTTTGCAATTCTATGTGGTGCTTGATTTGGGTGTGCATTGAGATGGATTCCCTTTATTGTTGATTTCTATTTATGATGATGAATGTTTCATATCCTAGGCCTTGAAGTATATAGTTGTGATTCTTTCCTAGGTAAAATATATACTTGGCCTACAGGTTGCTTTGATAATTAACAAGGGTGACGATCCTAGATATTGTGCTTAAAGAAGAAAAGTTGCCTCTTTTTACTTGCCATGATTACTTGTCTGTTATAGTTCTGCTATGTTTTATCTCTATGATTCTTTTGTAAATTCTTACCCTGGTGTGCAGATCACCCTATGAATGCGTGTTTCTTAGTCTTAGGGCTCATATAGGTCAATATTAGTTGAATTTTCCTACACTTAAAATATCTAGATATGTCCCGAAAATACAGGATGTTCGGATGTAATTTAATTTTTAAATTCACCAGGTCCAAATGGTTATAACATGATATCCTTTTGGCTGGTTGTGCATGTCTCAAGTCGCAATACAACATTGCAATCTAATAAGTATTGCAGTGTGTGAGCCTTGATTTTTGCCACACTAAAAATCAAAATCCTACTTTTCAAGGTGTATACTGCATTTCATCATGCTACTTGATAAATCAAAATTATACTTTTCAAGGTGTTCACTGCATGTTATCATGCTACTTGATAAGTTAAAATTTTACTTTTCAAGGTGCGTACTGCTTTTCATCATGCTTCTTGACAAATCAAAATATTCTTTTCAAGGTGTGTACTACTTGCCATCATGTTTCTTGATAAATATAACCAGCTTAGAATTGGCGGAATTTCTGGCAGTATATACAAATCATGGCTATTCTATGAAATTGGGTTACATGTTCTCTTCGCATTTCAGATATTGAATGCTCTCTATCAGATCATGTCTGTTGCATGGATGTAAACCTTGTTACCACATGAATGTTAGAATATCAAACTATTAATGTGATATTTCATCATTATTTCGGTGTTTCTCTATCGGATCCTATCTGTTGCATGGATGTAACCTTGTTACCACATGATTGTTAGAATATAGAACTATTAATGTGATATTTCATCATCATTTCAGTGTTTTACTTGCATTTGAGTCCCACCTTAAGACTCAACGTTGACCCTCAACGAACTGTCCATGTGATTTTGATACTTGTGGGCTTCAAACAACTATGTATAATAGTATATAATATGCTTGCTTCCTGCCGCATTGAATGGGGCAACTCCATAAAATCGGCTAATATTCAAGTAAATACAAACCCCAGATGTTTGTCTCTTGTGTTTTATTAAAGTTGGCATTTAAATTGTGCCCTTGTTTGATTTACTATAATTGGTAGTGCTGGTTTACTTATTGTTGCTCTAGTGGGATATTGGTTAATGTTTATTGCATCCATAAATGAGTTTGGTGGTCCATTTGCAGTAATGCATGTTGTTTTGATTTACTGTTCATATTTCTAATTGATTATATAGGTGCATTATTAATATGATTTGTTGGAAGTAGGTTCTTGGATGATGCATGGACTCTCATAGATGTGGATTCTTTAGGCATGTTATATATGATTGGGTACTAAATGCGTTTAAATCTAAACTGTGTTTGGATTATGGTTTTATTGCATATACGAGGATTGAAAACATGAAACCCTAATGGAAAAACATGAGGCTCAAAACCTGACCGACTGAGACCTCAGACATATAATGGCATGATGTATAAGACTATACGTTTCGTGTCCAATATATAAACCTATTTTCCATTCTAGCTTTGTTGGAATAATCATAATGCGATACTTATTATGAGCTAAGCATGTTATAAGCATTGTGCTCATTGACAAATCTTGTCTTTCATAGATGCTGTGGGGATTCCATGAGGGTTTTGATTATGATGATACAATGAAGTACATATTGATGACATCACTAGTATATGACTGTAATGTGCAAATTATCATGGGTAAAATAATGGATGTTAACTTCATTGACTACTTAGGGATGCTTACTTTTGAAGTAATGTCTATGGAATCCCATTCAAAAACAAATATCTTATAGTTGATAAGGAGTGAATATCTTGTAAAACAATAATGGTGGAGTCTCCTTAGACTTGAGGTGTTGGTCAATGTGTTGTGTTTCTTTTCCTTACTATATTGCTTTACATGAGTGTATAGTGCATATTTGAGATTGAAAAGGTAGCAGTTGTGTCTAGAATTTTAAGTATATATGTTCATGACCATTGTGTTAGTGATTGCTTAGGCATAATAACTTATGCAGTGATGTGTGTGGATTCCGATGCAAAACACCCCGTAGCAAGATATTAATCCCTTCATAAAAGTGATGGCTTATAGTTGACAAGTAGTGGAGATCTTGAAAACCTAGGCTCTCCTTAGAATGAATCGGTCAGTTGATGTGCCATGCTTCTCTTCTATACATATATTTTCAATTGTGGGGTGCTTTATTTACTTGAGAACATAAATCATATTTGAGGGTGAAAAAGTGGCAAGTGTGTTTAGCATCTACGGTGTGAGGAAGTGGTCTTAGTTCACGAGGTGGTGCATTTGCAATGATACTTAAAACTGTTGGCACTACACATAAGTGGGTGGCTTTGTGCTCAGCAATGGCATCAAATATGTCTTTTGCATTTACACTTCTGCAGCAAATACTAGTGCTTGTGCAGTTATGCCCCATGGAAATCCCCAATCGTTACAATGCAACATGGGTGTTGTCCACAAGTAAACATGCTTAGACTTCATTTATCATGCTAAATAATACCAATTGTATTGAGATAGGCACCTCTATGACTGTACAAAACACCTTTAGGACTAGACATGGTTCCTAATGTGTAATTTAATGAGAGAACATCCCATTCATCTTCAGGCGATCAAGTCTCAAAATTTGGATCTCCACTTATCAAAGCTTTTCATAATCAAGAAGATCTTTATGGTCTTAATTCAAAGAATATTCTCTAGATTTGTCTAGTTCATGGATCACAATAATTAATGGTAATTCCTATGTCACCTGAGAAAGGTTCCTAATTGCTGCCATTGTAACTTCCAAGAATTGGTAATCCACAAACACCACCTTGGATTTTGAATGCTTCAAAATGAGAGACATTGTGTGTGCATCATGTCTAATATTGGACATTTGCAACATTGGTAGAGAAAAGAAAGGTCTTGGTCTGACTAGTATTCATACAGAAAGGATTGCATTGGCTGTGAAGTGGATTGTTATGGCCCTCACATGATTATGGATTTAAGGGTAATTTGGGATTTGTGATGTTGTTGTAGGGTTAGTTTTCTTCAAAATGAATGGTTTAACACATTGAAAAAAGAATTTGGAAAACTGAAGAACTTAATTAGGAATTTCAGGGAATAATATGACCATTCTTGTCCATTTTTTTGTTAATATTCAGACTGGTTAATATTCATACTGGAATAAGACTCACTGATGGAGTTGTGGTTCAGCAGTGTAGGTGGAAACTTGCAAGGACACCCACTGAGGTACAATTCCTCGAAAGAATATGAATAAGTGATTGGGGCTAGGTGCTCATTCTAGAATATTTTTATGGTTCACCCATTGAGTTTTGTGAAGAGGTCATTTGTAATACTAATTATATTCTTTGAGATTAAAGGAATCACTTTAAAAATTAAGTAGAAATTATGAACTTATTCGCTAAGTTTTCTAGCATGATTTGGAACTATTTTGATTGTTGGTATCATATTGAAGGATTCTTTGAAGAATTCTTTGATCAATGAAACAACATTCTTGAGGATAACCTGTGTGCTAATTAAGGGCAGTTGTTAGTTCTTCTCAAAAGCAGGCAGAGTTGAAGGATTTTGTTTGGTGCACCTTTTAAAGTCAAATCAGTCAAAAAATTGGTAATGTGAATAAACCATAGTATCATGGAATGACTTAGTTTATTGTGTGGAAATTGAACCCAGGTGATAGAACAATTACACTCACAAAATTGCTAATCAAACCTGGAAATTTACACACAAAGGAGACTGAAATTGGAGCATAAAACTAATATGTATTGAATAAGAGTACAATAGCCAACCTTATGAAGTCATAGGTTGCTGCAATATATAATTACATGATATATTCAAATGCATAAGGATGCCATTCGAAATAGTCAAAAGCAGGCTTACTAAATCTAGTCAAATCCCCCATAGGTGCATAAAGTAGTTTCCAAATCTACCTAGAGGCTCACGAATTGGCAAAGTCAAGTAGGAAAGCTAATAGGTGATGGAAAGACAACTCATACATGCATTTATTAGGAGAAAATAATGGAGGATGATGAGGACAAAAACAAGTCAACTACACCTAGTCTTACTTTCCCTTTTGCCTCAAATATCAATAAAGCAGACAACTTAGCAGAAAAAATAGATATGCACTAGGGAGTATCTGGAATAAAGTAGAACTACTAAATATGGTTTCCAAGAGGTTTCCCAAGTGCTCCATGGCTCATTTTTAGCAAGTTTTACTTCTAGGACATGTGGAAGACAACTTGCATAGAGTGGAATATTGGAAACTAGGCAAATAAGAAAAAAATGGATTAATTAATGTCTAAGGTAGCTAACTATGGGTTGATTATTATAACATATTGAACAACAATACAACAGTAGATGGAAGAGTTGATGCATTAATTGCAGTGAAGATATCATTTTGGGCAGACTGGAGACAGAATTGAAGGTATTTGTTTTCGACTTTGGATTTACATGAGAAAGATGATGAGGTGATCCTCATGTGGAGAGTCATTTATAATGGGATCTACACAAAATAAATGAATTTAAATTTGAACAAAAGAAGGTCAATGGCAGTCTTGAGTATTACTAAAATACTACTCAAGGATAGACTTGAATGACTAGATCTTACTTGCAAGAGAACCATGTTCTGAAGCCTAATACTATTAAACTTCTTGAGTCTTATTTTGGTCTAGGTGTTCCATGTACCCTTGCTGGTCAGTGGTGATCAATGTATATGAATTTGAGTTCGTGATTTAGGTACAAATAGATTCTACATTGTATTTTTTTGTTGTAACATTGATGATTTGAGCTACATTACCTTCATGCAACTTATTTAAGATTGATGGTTTGATATTTATCTCTTACATTGTATCTTTCTTGTATGTGACAGCAAATGACGTTGGAATTTGAGAAAGTTGGGCCTAGGAGCTATCTCTTCACATAGATAGCTTCCTAACATTAAATGATAGATAACTAATTTAACAACACTTTCGCTAAGTAAGAATGGGCTCATTCAAGTACATGAAACCCTGTTGGTGTTTAGCACGAATATCTTGAAATTTTTTTATGGTTTGTTTATTGCTTTTGTTTGAAGCATTTTGTTGATTTTTGAAGTTTGTGTGTATTTTGGTTAAATATTATGTTAAGTCATTTGAATGCTTCTAGTTCTCATTCGAAGCTTGATTTAACCCTTTGTTGTAGCTTGAATAAAAGTTGGTTTTAGGGTTTGAGAAAAGATTTATTTATTAACTTTTAGTTACATGAATTAATTGTCTTCAGTTTTTCGATTATTTTACGCTAATTGTATATTTTCTTTGTAAATACTTATCGTTATTCAAAAAAATAAATGATCTCTACATAGCTAACCGGGGGCCGGATTACAATGTGTAATTGTATTAGCCTCCATGACCATAATTGGCTCTAGTGGAGGCCAAGATCGAGCATAATGTATGATTCTATCAGTTTATCAGTTTGTCAAGATTCAGGTCCCCACATGTTCGCTGGACCATTAAGGGATGAGATAACAAGTGGAGTCCCCACTTGCCCTGAATCTAGTCAGTGCAATACATCTTCTGTTGTTGATGATGCCATTCATGTTATTTGACTAATGTTGTTGTTCCTCTATTTTGACAATATTCTATAAATCAGTGAAATATTCTCCATTTTTTACAATTTTTTATAATGAAGTTAAATATTCACCAAGATTTTACAATATCCTATAACTTAGTGAAAGATTCGCCAAGATTTTAAAACATTATATAATAAAATGAAATATTTGCCAAGATTTTACAATATTATATAATAAAATGAAAGATTCACCAAATTTTTTATATATAAATATTATACTATTGATAAAATTGCCTTCAAATTTTCCTATATATCGAAGAGATTCGCCCATTTTGTATACATATAAATCTAGGGGGGGTTCTTAAAATCATCCCTGGATGGGCCGACGTGGTTGGTGTTAGTTTTTCAACATTAAGCTAGCATTATTAGGATTTTTAACTGAGAGAATAACAAGTAAAACAATCAAACACAGGAGACAATGAACACAGTGTTTTTCCTTGGGGAAACCATAAATGGAGAAAAACCTACAACTTCCTTAGAGATAGAATCAACACCAAAACAATAAAATCCCAAAACAGTAAGTGATCTCTCGACAGCAATAATCTTCTTCTTGTCTAGCCCCAGTGTCTTCTCCTTCCTCAACTATGCGCTACACTTGAGTGTGTATGAGTTGTGTGATAAATAGAGACTCCAGTTCTCTATTTATACTAATCCTGACATGACTAAAACCCTACCATGGCTGGCCACTACTAGGAGATTCTAATAACCCTAGTGCCCTGAAACTGCAGGGACTTTAACCCTTAGACAATTGGAGGGTTACCCACAATGACTTGACATGACTTGTTTACATTATTGATCCTCCCGATCGGAACATCGAGGCATGACAACATGACTCAATTACATTATAGATTCATCCCAAAATAAACATCGGGTTACAATACATAAGATACATAGATGAGTACCTTTTGAAGTTACAAATACATCAACACTCCCTCTTAACTAGGAAGGTATTCTTTCGACACAATTTTCAGTACTGGTCTTCTTCTCTGTATCAGCTGGATCATCTCATCATCTACATATCAAGTATTCTGAGTCTTCAAGTCATATTCATCTTCAAGTCATCTTTATCTTTAAGTCATTTTCATCTTCGAATCTACATCATCTCTCAATCTGCATCATCATGGGGCATCATCACTGGATCTGGATCATCACTAGATCTGGATCATCATCACTGGATCTGGATCATCACTTGATCTGGGCCATCACTGCTAGATCATCATCACTAGATCTGGATCATTACTCGATCTAGATCATCACTGGGAATCATCAGTAGATTTGGATAATCACTCGATATAGATCATCACTGCTGGATCATCATCACTCGAATTGGATCATCACTGGTTCTATCTCATGATTCTTTTCGTCACAGGAAGTTCTACAGAGCTAGCCCTTTTTCATGCTGGTTGTAGGCCTAGCCCCCATGTAGGTCTTCTTCAGCACTTATATCTGACCTACTCTTTAGAAAGGCATAGTACTCACATCCATCCAGGCTGGAACACATCCTGATCACAATGATGGAAGAGTTTTGCACTTCCATCCAGGCCAGAACACATCTTGCTCACAATTATGGAATATTTCCTCACTTTCATCCAGGCCGGAACCATATCCTACTCACAATGATGGAAGAAATCTATTCTTCCACTCAGGACGAAACCACATCCTGCTCACAATGATGAAATATTTTTGCACTTACATTCATCCAGGTGGGAACACATCCTGCTCACAATGATGAAAAGGTTGTGCACTTCTATCCATCCAGGAGGGAACACATCCTGCTCACAATGATGGAAGGGATTTTCACTCACATATGATCTTGTAGGAACCAATCCCACAGTCATATCAGAATGGCCCCCAGTCCTCCTCGACTGAGCTACCTGGTAACTAACCAGGTCCCTCCATTCTCCTAGATAATGGTAGTTTCCCTTACATCCGACCTGCTTGTCGGAATGGCCAACACTCACATCTGACATGGAAGGAAATTAATCCTTTAGCCATGACATAATGGTTCATCCCTTACATCTGATCAAGTGGGAACACATCCCTCTATCACATCAAAATGGCTTCTCAGTCCTAGACTGAGTTTTCCTGGTACCTCACCACGTAGCTCCATTCAAAGAATGGAAATTTCCCTTACATCTATCTTGCTCGACAGAATGGCCAGCACTCATATCTAACATGGAAGGAAGCAATCCTCTCACCATGACAGAATGGATCAGCCCTTATATCTGACCTACTCATCAGAATGGATTATGGATCTCAGCACTCATATCTGACATGGAAGGAACCAATCCTCTCACCATGACATAATGGCTCAACCCTTACATCTGACCATGGAAGGAGCCAATCCTCTCACCATGACAGAAAGGCTATGGGATTCATCACTTTCCATTGGAGAAAATCTCGATCTGGAGAACACCAAGCTTCTCCCTAAAGTACTCGAACTTCACCCTAGCCAATGGATTTGTCAAGACATCAGCTATCTTTTCCTCTGTTGCAACATACTGGAGCTTCACTGCTCCCCTCTGCACCATATCCCTGATATAGTGGTACTTGATCTTGATATGCTTCGACTTGTCATGGAACACTGGATTCTCTGAAAATTTTACGCAACTCTGGTTGTCACAATGTATATAAGTAGCATGCAACTAGAGATCAAATAAATTAGACAGTAGCTTCCATAGCCATACTGCCTCACAACTAGCTGAACAAGCTATGACATACTCTGCTTCAGATGTACTCAGTGCTACACAGGATTGCTTCCTGCTAAACCAAGAGATCACACCTGATCCCATACTGAAGCAACACCCTGAAGTGCTCTTCTTATCGATGGCACTGCCTACCCAATCTAAATCAACATAACCCTTCAGTTTAATCTTTTGATTTGCATCGTACTTGATCCCATAATCAACTGTACCCATCAGGTACCTCAAAATATGCTTTGCAGCAATCAAGTGAACATTTCTCAGATCTATCAAGAACTAGCTCAAGGTGTTCACAGCAAAGCAAATGTCTGGTCTCATGTTCGTCAGGTACATAAATGACCCAATCATCTGACGATACATCACAACATCAACCGACTCTGATGAAGCATCGCTCAATAGCTTTAGGTTTGATGCTGTAGGTGTGGCCATAGCCTTGCAGTCTATCATCCTAGACCTCTTTAGGATCTCTACTACATACTTCCCTTACCCAAGGAAGATTCCATCTATATTCTGCCACACCTCCATACCTAGAAAGTAATGCATCATCCCCAAGTCCTTCATTTCGAACTCAGCAGCAATATTTCTCTTCGTATCAGCAATCAACCCATCCATACCTATTACAAATAGATCATCTACATATAGTAGAAGCATCACTGGGTTTCCATCTTCAACCTTGTAGTAAAGGCTGGAATTTGCTTTACTCTTGGTAAAGCCCAAACTAGATAGAAAGATGTCAATTCTGCCATACCAGGTCCTGGGTGCCTGTTTCAAACCATACAGGGCTTTCATTAATCTGCATACATGAGAATCTCTGTCATGTGTCTCAAAGCCAAGTGGCTGCTCTACATACACTTCCTATTCCACTACACCATTCAAGAAAGTAGTCTTGACATCCATTTGGTGTATCTTCCATTTCATCATTGCAGCCATAGCAAGTACCAATCTGATGGAAGTGTATCTGACTATAGGTACGAAGGTTTCTTCATAATCTATTCCTTCTTTCTAAGAGAAACCCCGTGCCACAAATCTTGCTTTATATTTTTCAATGCTACCATCTGCAAGATGCTTGATCTTGTAGATCCATTTGGAAGTTACAACTGACTTCCCTTCTGGTCTTGGGACAACATCCCAAACATCATTCTTCATGATCAATTGGTATTCTTTGATCATAGTATCCTTCCATTCTTTTCATCCTGCCGCTTCTTCGTAACTGGAAGGTTCTTTATCAACTAAATCACATAGTAAATCTACATACCTGGAGCAGGATCTGGTTCTCTTTCTTTCTCTGTGATTCTCTTCTGGAGCCCCATATCTTTCCGCACCTTGGATAAGTTCTTGCACCCAAGCAGGTTTCCTCTTATGAGGTTTCTTCTCTAGAGGTGGATCTACAGGTCTTTGTGGTTCTTCAAATTCTTGGTCTTCTTCTTTAGCTTCTTTGTTCATGGTTGTATCATGACTTCTGGGTGCTTTTGCTTTTGCTTCTTTAGGTTCTTCAGTAGGTCTCTTTCTGGATTTGTTGTAAGCTGTGTCTTCATCAAATGTCACATCCCTGCTGATGTCAATCTTATTGTACCCTAGAAAATATATTATGTAAGCCTTCAAGATTTTAGAGTATCCCACAAATATACCCTTCTTTCCTCAAGGATCTAATTTTTTTCTCTTCTCCTTTGGAATGTGTATGTACACAGGACAACCGAATATTCTGAGATGGATGACTTCTAGTTTCTTGCCAGAGAAGACTTCTTCAGGAGTCTTGTTCTCGAGTACTCTATGTGTAGTAAATTTCTGTACATACACAACTGTTCTAGCAGCTTCCGCCCAAAGATGCATAGGAAGATCTTGATCATGAAGCATGGCTCTTGCATCCTCCATGATAGTTCTGTTCTTCCATTCTAAAATCCCATTTTGTTGTGGATTATAAGAAGTGTACAACTCCCTCTTAATCCCCGATTCTTTGCATAGCTCTTTGAATTCATTCGAAGTGAATTCTCTGCCATTATCTGATCGAAAATTCTTGATCTTTTTTCAGTGTGGTTCTCGATCAAGGCTTTGAATTCCTTGAATTTGCTGAATACTTTGTCTTTTTTCTTCATGAAGTAAACCCATGTCTTCCTAGAAAAATCATCAATGAAAGAAACACAGTATGCATACCCACTTAGTGAGTTTGATGACATTGGACTGCATACATAGGAGTGGATGATTTATAGGATTCCTTTGTCTTTGCTTTCGCTGCTAGGAAATGTCTTCTTTGTATTCTTTCCTTTCACACATCCTTTGCAGATCCCATCATGTTTTGCTTCGAATTCTGGAAGACCTTCAATAGCTGTGCTTGCAATAGGTAGTGCTCTGTAATGCACATGTGCAAGCCTTCTATGCCAAAGATCATTTGGCTCTACTGTGTCATGGATCAAGGCTTGTTCTAGATGGCCCTTCAATTTGTACAAACCTCCTTCTTGTTCTCCAATCACCACTGCATCATCGATAGTCTTACCTCTTGGCCACATGATGACTTGACCATCTATGAATGCAACCCTCATTCCTTTTGCATCCAATGCTGATATGGAGAGAAGGTTCTTCTTGAGTCCTCACACAAACAATACTTCTTTCATTGTTAGAGACTTTCCAAAGTCTAGTTTATAGGAATATTCCCCACTACCTTTTATTGGATATTGGTAGTCATCTCCTAGTTTCACCTTGTGAGGTGATTCATGTTCAGACAGTCTTATAAAGGATTCCTTGAATCCAGTCATATGTTTAGAAGCCCCATTTTCTATAAGCCAATCATCACTACCATGAGTAATGTTACCTGTGAGAGCGGAAATCAAAACATATTCATCCTCGCTTGAAGAATCTTCACTTTCATATCTGGTTCTTTTCTTGGATGGTTCATCATCCTCTGTAGCATGAGCATGATGTCTTGTTTTGTTCCCCCTCTTCTTATGAGAGAGGACCTTGGTCTTTGGATAGTCTTTTGCAAAGTGTCCTATTTCATCACATGTATAACATCTTAATCTAGATGAGTCCTTTCTATTGTTATCTCTATGATGATGATTCTTACCTTTGAAGTGATGAGGTTTTCTTCTGCCTTTCTTAGAATGAACTGTGAGAGCTTGATCTTCACTTCCCATATTCTCTTCTCGAGCTGCTATCCATGCTTATTCTTGAGAACATTCTTCAACACATACTTCATTAAATTTGGAAATATTCTATTACAAGGACTTCATCCACATTGAGTTTTTTTGTAAATCTCTAAATACATATTCTATTAAATCTAGAAAAATCAACTCAAAGAACTATTCCATTAAATTTGGAATAATTAATCCAATGAAGTATTTTCTCAATTAATATTTTTTATTTATTTCAAGTAAAACTTTAGTATTCAACCATTCAAAGGGAAATATTACATCTCAAATAGAACTAGTCTAGGAAATATTACATCTCAATTAGAACTAGATGGGTTGGACATAAATCTTGATGAGTCTATGAATATTGATAATTTTGTAGATGTTAAAATCTTTGAGATAATGAGATATATTATGTGGGAATAATCCAAATTGAATGAAATTGCACACATAATTTTATACTATAATACTCTAAGACATGCTCTAAACTATATTTGAGGTGACCGAAGTACTAAAAAGATTTATATTATAAAACACCATGTTTGATCATTGTTTTCATGAAGAGGAGAAAATGACAAGAATTTTGAATATATTGAATTAGAGATAGATGTTGAAACACATTTTTAATGAATTTTAGTCAAACTTTATGAATATTAATAATTTTGTAGATGTTAAAATCTTTGAGACAAAGAGATATATTATGTGGGAATAATCCAAATTGAATGAAATTGCACACATAATTTTATACTA
>LPNX010053354.1:0-211374 GCA_001517045.1 Pseudotsuga menziesii
TTATCAGTAAATTACAACATTAATAATCATTAATTCCAGAATTATACAACAGTGCTACAATAAGGAGAATTCAAATCATGTGGATAAAATTCGAATCTACCATCTCAATCATGACTGGATGGCTAACTAGAAGTGTCTAAATCACTATTGGAGATTACTAGTTTAACTCCACATGTCTAGTTCAGTCTAA
Source organism: Pseudotsuga menziesii (assembly GCA_001517045.1). Lineage (NCBI taxonomy): Eukaryota > Viridiplantae > Streptophyta > Pinopsida > Pinales > Pinaceae > Pseudotsuga > Pseudotsuga menziesii. The sequence goes on from LPNX010053354.1 coordinate 191, forward strand.
CAATAAGTTAAACTAGTTAAACTGATGAGGTAGGTGATAAAAGGAACCTACTCCCATGAAACCATGCAAAACTGGCACTAAATCAACTAAAACACATCTAACTGAATGTAACTGGAGGTTGATTCAACATAACTAGCTACCTACCACAACCAGTTGATGGAGGTTGTTGGAGACACTCAGAGTGGGATCCTAAAATGTATGGATTGGTATTAGAGGCACATTAAATAATGCATGAACATGCAGTAAGTGGTATTTAACCTATATATGTGTTCCCCACACTCTAGTGGTTGGTATCGGTGCAACCAATGGCACCGGTGGAAACAAACTTGTTGATGTATATGTAAATTTGGAATGTATTCACTTGTATATTTCATGTATTGTACCCCGATGTTTATTACGGGAAGTAGTTGTAATTTAATTGAGTCATGCCATGCCCCTATGTTCCTATCGGGAGGTTCTATAATGTAAACAAGTCATGTCAATTCATTGTGGGTAACCCTCCTATTGATCAAGGGTTAAAGTCCCCGTAGTTCCGAGGCACTAGGGTTATTAGACTCTCCTAGAGAAGTCGACCCCAGTAGGGTTTTGTCAAGTTGGGAATTAGTATAAATAGAGAGTAAACCTCTCTATTTATCACACACTCACTCACCCTTAGTTGTAGTGCATAGTTGAGGAAGAAGAAGACACTGGGGGTAGGAAGAAAGAGGCTACTGCTGTTGGGAGATCATCTTATTGTTTTGGGGTTTTACTTTTGGTGTTGATTCTATCTCTGAGGAAGTTGCGGGTTTTTCTCCATTTATGGTTTCCCCAAGGGAAAACATTGTGTTCATTGTCTCTTGTGTTTGATTGTTGTACTTTTTATTCTCTCAGTTAAATATCCTAACATAATGCTAGCTTGAATGATAAAATTATAACATGGTATCAGAGCTAACCTGAGAAGAAGACACTGTGTAGCTATGGGAACTAGGGATCCCTAATTTGTGTATCTCTCTCCACAAATTTTGAGCAAAATAAGGTTGAATTAACTCTCCTCCCTAGGGCGTATCTTTCTATCGAAGCATAATCCAATTCTTCTTTTTTTCAGTTTTGGACCCGACACTACTACCGAAAATTAGGGCTTTCCACAGATGTGGAATTTTTCAGTGAGCCCAGGCCTGGATTGATCTCCTCCTCAAAATAGAAGTTTAGAGATCAAGATCAAAGCATTTGGTTTGAAAAAACTCCAGAAAAGACAAACCCTAATCTGCTCCTGAACCAGCACTGCAGAATTTCAACTCCAATTCCAGATCCGACATCTTGAACTGGTAAAATCTAAATATTTTGTATTTCCATTTGAGGTTCTCAGTTAAGATGTTTCATCATACCAATCTTGATGAAAATATTGAGGGAGTTGATAACTTCTGATCCTGGAAGTATAGGATCTCCCTGGTCCTGGAAGAAAATGAGTTGGACTCCTATATCAATGAGGAGGTTCCAGTTCCAGAGGCAGATGAGGCTAAGGCCTTACACAAGAAGAATTTGGTTATGGAAAACAAGATTATTGCTGATTCAATCAAGGATCACCTCATACCACAGGTGTCCTCCCTAAAGACACCTAAAGCTATGTTTGATGCCCTAACCAAATTGTTTGAAGGGAAGAACATAAACTGAAAGATGACTCTAAGAAACCAACTAAAGAATGTAAATATCCAGAATGTAGAGACCATCCAGTCTTACTTTACAAGGGTCTCTCAGATCAAGGAATAGCTAGAAGCAGTAGATGAAGAAGTGGAAAATGCAGAGATTGTGATGACCACTTTGAATGGTCTCCCTAGATCATGGGACTCCTTTATTCAAGGGATCTGTGCCAGAAAGAAGTTAGTCAAATTTAGTATACTATGGGAAGAATGTTCTCAAGAAGAAGCTCGGATAGCAGCTCAAGAAGAAAAGATGTGAAGTGAAGATCAAGCTCTCACATTTCACTCCAAGAAAAGCAAAAGAAGTTCTCATCACTCCAAAGGTAAGCATTTCCATAAAACTAACACTAGAAAAGATTTGTATAGAAGAAGATGTTATACATGTGATGAAGTATGACACTTTGCAAAATATTGTCCTAAAAGACAAAATAAGAAAAGGGGAAACAAGAGAAGACATCATGCTCATGTTGTAGAAGATGATGAACCTTCCTCAAAGAGAAACAAGCAAGAAAGTGATGATTATTCAAGTGATGAAGAATATGTTTTGATTTCCGCTCTCACGGGAAACATCACACATGGAAGCAATGATTGGCTTATAGACAGTGGGGCTTCTAAACATATGACGGGATTCAAAGATTATTTTGTGAGACTATCAGAACATGAATCACCTCACAAGGTGAAGCTCGGAGATGAATACCAGTATCCAATTAAAGGTAGTGGGGAATCCTCCTATAAGCTAGACTTTGGAAAGTCCATAAGATGAAGGATGTACTATTTGTACCGAGACTCAAGAAGAATCTCCTCTCCATATATGCATTAGATACAAAAGGCATGAGGGTTTCATTTGTAGATGGCCAAGTTCTCATGTGGCCAAAAGGAAATACCTTCGATGGTGCATTAGTTATTGGGGAACAAGAGGGAGGTCTATACAAATTGAAGGGCCATCCAGAACAAGCCTTGGTCCATGACACAGTAGAGCCAAATGAAATTTGGCATAGAAGGCTTGCACATGTGCATTACATAGCACTGCCACTTGCAAGCAAAGCTGTTGAAGGTCTTCCAGAAATTCAAGCAAAACATGATGGAGTCTACAAAGGATGTGTGAAAAGGAAAGAATATAAAGAAGACATTTCCAAGTAGCAAGAGCAAGGAAAAAGGAATCTTGGAAATCATCCACTCCAATGTATGTGGACCAATATCATCAAGTTCACTAAGTGGGTATGTATACTATGTTTCTTTCATTGATGACTTTTCTAGGAAGACATGGATTTACTTCATGAAGAACAAAGATGAAGTATTCAGTAAGTTCAAGGAATTCAAAGCCTTAATCGAGAACCACACTAAAAAGAAGATCAAGACCTTTCAATCAGATAATGGTGGAGAATTCACATCAAATGAATTCAAAGAGCTATGCAAAGACTTGGGGATTAAGAGGGAGTTGTCCACTCCATATAATCCACAACAGAATGGGATTACATAAAGGAAGAACAGAACTATCATGGGAGCTGCAAGAGCTATGCTTCATGATCAAGATATTCCTATGCATCTATGGGAAGAAGCTACCAGAACAGCGGTGTATGTATAGAACCATACTCCACACAGAGTGCTCAAGAACAAGACACCTGAAGAAGTATTTTCTGGCAAGAAACCACTAGTCATCCATCTCAAAATATTCGGCTCTCTAGTGTACATACACATTCCAAAAGAAAAGAGGACAAAATTAGATCCTTCAAGAAAGAAGGGTATATTTGTGGGATACTTTGAAAGCTCGAAGGCTTACAGAATATACTTCCTAGAGTTCAAGAATATTGACATTAGCAAGGATGTAACATTTGATGAAGACTCAGCCTACAACAAATCTAGAAAGAAACCTACTGAAGTTCCTTAAGAATCGGAAGCACCCAGAATTCATGACACAACCATGAATGAAGAAACTCAAGAAGAAGATCAAGAATTTGAAGAACCTCAAGAACCTATAGATCTAGCACAGGACAAGAATCCTCATAAGAGGAAACCTTCTTGGGTACAAGAAGCTATCCATGGTGTAGAAAGATATGGGGCTCCAGAAGAGAATCACAGAGAAAGAAAGAGGACCAGATCCTGCTCTGGGTATGTAGCTTTATTATGTGATTTAATCAATAAAGAACCTTCCAATTATGAAGAAGCGGCAGAACGGAAAGTATCGAAGGATGCTATGATCGAGGAGTATCAATTGATCATGAAGAATGATGTTTGGGTTGTTGTCCCAAGACCAGAAGGGAAGTCTATTGTAACTTCCAAATGTATCTACAAGATCAAACATGCTACAGACGGTAGCATAGAAAAATATAAAGCAAGATTTGTTGCTCATGGTTTCTCCCAGAAAGAAGGAATATATTATGAAGAAACTTTTGCACCTATAGCCAAATACACTTCCATCAGATCAGTACTTTCTCTGGCTGCAGTGATGAAATTTAAGATACACCAGATGGATGTCAAGACTACCTTCTTGAATGGTGTAGTGGAAGAGGAAGTGTATGTGGAGTAGCCACTTAGTTTTGAGACACATGACAGGGAGTCTCATGTGTGTATATTGAAGAAATCCCTATACAGTTTGAAGCAGGCACCCAGGACATGGTATGACAGAATTGATAGCTTTCTATCTAGTTTGGGCTTTACCAAGAGTAAAGAAGATTCCAACCTTTACTACAAGGTTGAGGATGGCAACCCAGTGATGCCCCTACTGTATGTAGATGATCTGTTCGTAACAAGTATGGATCGGTTGATTTCTGATACGAAGAGGAAGCTTGCTGCCATGTTCGAAATGAAGGAATTTGGTATGATGCATTATTTTCTAGGCATGGGGGTGTGGAAAAATGCAGATGGAATTTCCCTAGGACAAGGGAAATATATGGTATAGATCCTGAAGAGATTCGGGATGATGGACTGCAAGGCCATGACCACACCTATGGAATTGAACCTGAAGTTATTGAGTGATGCTTCATCAAAAGTGGTTGATACCACGATGTATCGTCAGATGATTAGGTCCTTGATGTACCTGACAAACAAGAGACTAGATATTTTCTTTGCTGTGAACACCTTGATCCAATTTTTTATAGATCTAAGACATGTTCACTTGATTGCTGCAAAGCATATTCTGAGGTACCTGAGGGGTACAGTTGATTATGGGCTCAAGTATGAGGTGAGTCAGAATATTAACCTGGAGGGTTATGTTGATTTAGATTGGGTAGGCAGTGCCATCGATAGGAAGAGCACCTCAGGGTGTTGCTTCAGTATGGGATCTGGTGTGATCTCTTGGTTTAGCAGGAAACAATCCTGTGTGGAACTGAGTACAATTGAAGCAGAGTATGTCGCAGCTTGTTTAGCTAGTTGTGAGGTAGTATGGATAAGGAAGCTATTGTCAGATTTATTTGATCTCCAGTTGAATGCTACTTGTATATATTGCAACAACTAGAGTTGTGTGAAATTGTCGAAGAACCCGGTGTTACATGACAAGTCGAAGCATATCGAGATCAAATATCACTATATCAGGGACATGGTGCAAAGGGGAGCAGTGAAGCTCCAGTATGTTAGGACAAATGAATAGATAGTTGATTTGTTGACAAAGCCATTAGCCAGAGTGAAGTTTGAGTACTTCAGGGAGAAGCTTGGTGTTCTCTAGATCGAGGTTCCTTCCAAGGGGAAGTGATGAGTCTGTGAGACATTCTGACATGGTGAGAGGATTGGTTCCTTCCATGGTCAGATGTAAGGGCTAATCCATTATGTAATGGTGAGAGGATTGGTTCCTTCCATGTCATATATGAGTGCTAGCCATTCTGATGTGACTGTAGGATTGGTTCTTACATGATCAGATATAAGGGCTATTTCCATTCTTTGAATGGAGGTACCTGGTCAACTACCAGGAAAACTCAGTCTAGGACTGAGGTCCATTCTGATATGACTATGAGATGTGTTCTCACATGATTAGATATGAGTGCATAGCCATTCTGATGTGATTGAGGGATGTGTTCCCACTTGATCATATATAAGGGTTGTTTCCATTCTATCATGGTGAGAGGATTGGTTCCTTCCATGTCAGATTTGAGTGCTGAGCCATTCTGATGTGACTGTAGGATTGGTTCCTACATAATCAAATATAAGGGATATTTCCATTCTCTGAATGGATGCACCTGGTCAGTTACTAGGAACCCTCATTCTAGGACTGAGTGCCTTTCTGATGAGTCAAGGTCAGATGTAAGTGTTGTGCCTTTCCACAGATGTTAGTAGCTATGTACTATCATGCTAATGGATGTGAGTGTTGTGCCTTTCCATAGATGATAGTAGTTGCGTACTGTCATGTTGGTGGATGTGAGTGTTTTTCCTTTCTGATGAGTCAAGGTCAGATGTGAGTGTTGTGCCTTTCTAACGAGTCAAGGTCAAATGTTAGTGATGTGCCTTTTCACAATTGATAGTAGTTGAGTATTGTCATGCTGGTGAATGTAAGTGTTGTGCCTTTCTGAAATGATGTTGGATGTGTTCCTCTCATGGTCAGATGTGAGTGCTGGCCATTCTGAGTTAGGGTCAGATATAAGGGCTAAAGAATACCTACAAGGAGGTTAGGCCTACAACTAGCATGAAAAAGGGGTGGCTCTGTAGAACTTCGAGTGACGAGAAGAATCATGAGATAGCACCTATGATGATGACCCGGTGATGTTCCAGATCGAGTGATGATTCAGATCCAGTTATGATGTCTCTGAGATGATCCAAATCGAGTGATGATCCAAATCCAGCAGTGATGATCTAGATCAAGTGATGATCCAGATCCAGTGATGATGTCCCTATGATGATCCAGATCAAGTGATTATCCAAATCTAGTGATGATGATCCAGATCCAGTGATGATAATCCAGATCGAGTGATGATCCAGATCCAAGATGAAGATGAATTGAATATGTGGATGACAAGATGATCTAGAGAAGAAGACCAGTGCTGACAAATTGTGCCGAGAGAATACCTTCCTAGTTAAGAGGTAGTGTTGATGTATATGTAACTTTGGAATGTATTCACTTGTATATTTCATGTATTGTACCCCGATGTTTATTCTGGGAAGTATTTGTAATGTAATTGAGTCATGTCATGCCCTGATGTTCCTATTGGGAGGTTCTATAATGTAAACAAGTCAGGTCAAGTCATTGTGGGTAACCCTCCTATTGATCAAGAGTTAAAGTCCCCGCAATTTTGGGGCACTAGGGTTATTAGACTCTCCTAGACAAGTTGGCCTCAGTAGGGTTTTTTCAAGTCAAAAATTAGTATAAATAGAAAGTGAGCCTTTCTATTTATGACACACTAACTCACACTCAGTTGTAGTGCATAGCTGAGGAAGAAGAAGACATTGGGGCTAGGAAGAAAGAGGCTACTTCTATCGGGAGATCATCTTGTTGTTTTGGGGTTTTACTTTTGGTGCTGATTCTATCTCTGAGGAAGTTGTAGGGTTTTCTCCATTTATGGTTTCCCCTAGGAAAAACATTGTGTTCATTGTCTCTTTTGTTTGATTGTTGTACTTGTTATTCTCTCAGTTAAAGATCCTAACATAATGCTAGCTTGAATGATAAAATTCTAACAAAACTCAAGTAAAAGACTCCTATGTTAGTAAAAAATGATCTAATAGACTATATATGGAAAAGGGAGGATTATAGAATCCTAACACATGAAATCATAAATATTTTATCTCCTTTTTTCTATGCATTCAACTTGTAGACTCTTCTCTAGGAATTATTTACAATTCAGACAAACTTCTCTCCGCTCATGCTCTCTGGTTTTGGGTCTAGATGCTTCCTCTCTTCTTCACTCCTTTGTCGATCCACACACAACCTGGATAGTTTCTCTAGCTAAAACATATCTCCTATTATATTCTCTACCTACACAATGGATTAACCAACCAATCGACTACTTAGCTAACAAAACAATCGATAATGAACGCAACCTCACATACATATTGGTTCTCTATTTTGTAAGCGTCTACCTATTCTAATCAATCGGCTCTTTTATGTTATCTGATAGGATTTCATTTCTATTCTTTTACATTCAGTTAGAACTAAAAATATGCACTATCAACCCAACATATAATTATTATTTATTACCAAAAGCGATGAGCATATGTTATATTTTTCTTTTATTGGTGAATATTAAAGCTCATAAGTACATGTTATTTCTGAGTAAATAACATATAGTGTTGTATAACATTCCATGAGATATGGATGTAGGTTGTGCTGGAACATGGGTTAAAATGTTTACATGACTATGTGAACCATTTCCATTACGTTGAAATATTCATATGATTGAATTTCATGATGCAATATTGCTAAGTATTGGACTAAATTTGGCTTGTAGGGAAAGACCATGTGCTATTACCTACAATTAGAGAATGACAATTATTGAATGTGGAGTCATTTTGATCGTAAATCCTAAGAGAGACGGATGCTCTGAAGAGGGAAACTTTGAGGAGTATATTGGGGGTTACTATGTTTGTATGGGAAGAAGCCACCAATACAACTGTGTATATCTAGAATGGAATCCCACATGCTGTTATGGAAGAGAAGACAGCAAAAGAAGTACCAGGTATTTCACAATTGAGGATCTTCGGGATCGCTATATACATTCATGTACCAAAATAGAAGAGGACAAAGATGTAGCCTCCCGAAAAGAAGGGAACCTTTGTTGGTTATAGTGAATTGTTGAAATACTACATAATTTATGAGCGTTGTGAGAGACACATTGAAGTCAGTAAATATGTGACATTCCATAAAGATCCTACATTCAAATGATCAAAAGAGATTCAATATGATACAAGCATGGAGGATCATGAGACTCCCATGATGGAGGACCCATATTTTGGTTGTCCCCATTAAAATATTGAGAGGGAGAATCCATAAGAGTTCTTAGATTCACTAGCTCATGAAGAAATAGTAGAACTAGTTGAGAGGTAACTTAATTAACCTCCTTCTAAAAGAAAATACACGTGGCGCCGAGACATTCTACAATATGAAGAAAGACATGGAGCACCATTAGGAAAATATGGAGAGTGAAACAAACCCGATAGATATTTATGGTATGTTGCAAAGATGAGTCACATAAGTAATTAAGAACCTTCCACCTATAAATAATATGCTAAGAAGCAAGTATGAAAAAGATATAATCGTATAGGAATACAAATACATTATAAAGAATGGTGTTTAGGAATATGTTCCTAAACATTGAAGGGAAGTCCATAGTAAATTTTAGACAACTTTATCAAATCAAGCATGATACTAATGGAAGTATTGAAATGTATAAAATCTATATTTATTTCTTAGAAGAAGGAATAAACTATGATGATACATTCTCTCCTGTGGTCAGGTACACCACTATTAGACCTATGATCTCACTTTCATATTTTCTAGGATGGAAGCTTCAGTAGTTGGATGTGAATTCAACATTCCTCAATGGTGAGGTGGAGGAATAGGTTTACATACATCAAATTGGGGGGTATGTAGTTTATGGAAAGAGTCCCATGTATGTAAAATAAAGAAAATCCTTATATGGACTTAAACAAGAATCAAGGGCTTGGTATTCGAGGATTGGAATCTATCTTCAAAGACTGGGATTATCTAAGAGAAAAGATAATACAAGCATGTACTTCAAGATTGTGAAGAACCAACTGTTGATATTGGTTCTCTATGTTGATGTTTTGTTCCTTATTGAAGAGTAACAACACATAGTTAGGTGCAAGAGGGAGCTCACTTATGAATTCAAAGGATCAAGTATTATGCACTACCTTCTTGATGTGGGTCAAAGGAAAGATGATATTTCCATTTTTAAAATAAATCACACAATTGATGTGTTGTGAAGGTTTGGTGTGATGGATTAAAAACCCATGTCTACACCGATAGATAGTTTCTAGTTTGAGGAAACTACATGAATTAGATTTCAGTTTGGATCTAGTGGATGTTGCCAAGTATAGACAATTTATTGGTATGTTAATGTAATTGATACATAGTAGACCTGTTATATGTTATGATGTGATTAAAATCATGTATAAAGCTATCCATAGACATTAAATTGCTACTAAGCATGTGCTTAGGTAGCTGCAAGGTACATTTTCTTATGGACTCGTATATGCCTCCAGTGGTGAGGTAAAGTTACTTAGTTATGTTTTTTTTTGTAAGTAAAATTATTCAAATTATATTAACGACAAAATAAGTCCTTACAAACATCATTACAGAGCCGGTCATCACTATATGATTGATAATCACATAATCCCTTCCTTCAAAATTTACTAACCCAACATTTCTTACCCCATTCCCACAAAAACCTACAAGAAGATACAGACTCAATTCCCATCAAACCTAGAAGTTATAGACTCAAATCCTAGCAAAACCCCTTCCAACATGAATGAAATACATCCTCAAAGCCATCCCAAGACAAAACAGAGCTGAAATTCATTTTATGACAAAAAGAAAGCGATAAACAGGCTCATAAGTGTTCACAATTGACCATATAGAGAAAATATAGGAAGAAACATATAAATACTGAGACCATGACCATACCCAAACCAACAATAAAGCTAACTTATAATAAAATATAAGCCAAGTCCTACCCACCACCCTATCTGGTACCCGAAAATTCTAGATTCGACGCTCCAGGAGGAGGAGAAGGCAGATACTGAAAGCCCATACAAGAGATAAGGAAATCGAATTTCACTTCAACGCGCTAGACAACTACAAATATAGAGACCTTCCAAGGATCATGATCATTATCCCCTTTTTTGGCATTTTTCCTATCCTACTCTGCCCGACTAACTAAATTCTTCATCACCCAGTACACCATCACCATTTTTTCATACAAACTTACACGACCGACCATGTGACTCGGATCTAGGATCCACTCCTCTACCTTCTTACATTCCTCTCTCAAATTTTGGCGGTCTAACTCCTGCCAAAGGTTCTTTTATGTTTCCACAATGCGGTTCTAGATCTCCAAGGGTAATTCGAGCTCATAGATACGTGATTCCCACAAATATTTTCTTTGCTCCCTTGGCACATGCTCATGAGCCTCCAGTTGATCATTCAATAGTTTACCTCTACTCTTACTACCCTCCATATTAATTCGACCAGCACAATTATGCAAACTCTGAATTTTAGCACAGGGAGAGTAAGAGAAAACACACAGTAAAAACATGTCTTTTGCTCCACCACCCTGCTTCCTGCTAAATAGCCTATTCCTTCTCATCGTCATTATGGTCACACGCTAGACTATGATGATACCTTTCCCATATCCATATCATAAATAGATCTTTCCATGTCTGCAATTAATGTATCCACATATATAATTCATATTACTTTGTGCCTCCCACCATTAACTAGGTTTATTCGTATGAGCATGCCAGATGATATTGATGGGTCATCTGGTCATTACTTACGATAAAAAATTGCCACCACACTCCTCCATGTGCTGGCATGTTCCTCCACATGCATGGTGTTCCTTCCGAACATCTACCTGGAGGTTAGCCTTGTCCTATGTCTCAAGGAGCCTACATCTATCATGGTCTGTCCCATTAGGGATCATGTCCCATTCCTTCACCATGACAGTTCTACGTGTGTTAACTCCAGTTTTGGCTAATTTTTAAGCCATTTTGTTGCCTCCCCTCATGACGTGGGAGAACCGTACCACTAACCTGTTAATTAGTAGGTTACGTAGGACCTCCACCCGCCCTTCCAAAATCCATGAGGCTGCCACCTTTAAAATATGGGTGCCACTTTGCAATTGTTTTTCCATGTTAATGAGAAATTGTGAGTCACCTTCCATTACCATCGGCATGCTAAAATATTCCTTATCCCACACCAAGCCTTGCAGAAGTACCTCAAATTCCGTCGTGTTGTTAGTCTCCCTTCCCAAGAAGCCATATCTGAAACATTTCATGGCACCCCATTGGTCAGGAATAATAAAACCATAACCCAACGATCATGGATTACTCTTAGACACCCCATCAAATTTCTATTTGGACAGGCACTCTGGAGGAGGGACCATCTATATGGACTCTGTAAATTGCGAGGTTTCTCGGCACTTTCCTTTAGTTTTGTTGGAATGCCCCTGAAGCCCTAGTCATGCATAAAATGCCGCTCATTACCAATCGGCTCCCAGTATGTGCTCTCCCAATTTCCCCTAAGAATTGTTTCATTCATTTTACTAGTAATACCATCCCAAAATATGCTAATCAAACTAGATTTTTCCCTGAAAATTCTAGAGTTTCATTCACGCCATATTTCCCATATAAGAAACAAAGGGAAGATTTCCCAAAGACGGTTAAGAATGCCATTTTGGAAAGGGTTTTTGGGCCACTTCATTAGACATCCGACCATATTATGTCGTAACCTAGATGAACGATGGAATATCATCTCTCCAAGTTCCTCGAGCGTAGAAGAGAAGTTGTAAGAGTTTATCAGATGAGAGAAAGTCTCCTCCGCCTGTTCACACGGGGAGCACCAGTATGGCCCAATCATCCCTCATTTTTGTAAGTTTTCGCTTGTTAAAAAAATTTTATTAGCACCATCCAGCAAAACATTGAGGTCTTGGGCCAGACCTTCTTCTCCCATAAGGTGCTTCAGGTTTTGTCCTCCTTTCCCATATCACTATGAATCAAAATGGTATAGGCTTATTTTAAAAAAAAACATTTATGAGTGTAACCCTGTCGAAGTTTATCATTACCCTCATTCCATATGATTCTGAGGTTTGTTAGTTAATCTTCCAAGCATTTAACATCTTCCCTTGGACCTAACCATTCCAACCAGTTTTGAGGATCCTAGGAGCAATAAGGGTTCATGGGTTCCTTGTCCCCTGAGATATCCTTAACCCTGGAAATTCCCCTGGATCTGCATTCCTCCTAAACCATTTGGAACCCCCCCTCCCTCCCTAGAGGTGGGATTTTTTTCCACTAATCCTCCCATATCCTATATGTATTTCCATGTTGAACCTCCCAAAAACTGTGAGCCTACACCAAGCTTCGACCTTTCCAAGACGTTCGCCAAATGTGCAACCCTGGTTTATCCCTAGAGAACTAAATCAAATCTCGATAGTCCCAACCTTCCACATATTTTGCATGCCATAGTTTGGCCCAGGGTTCCTGGGTGCGGGTTACCCAACGTCACCAAAGTTTCTCCCTTGCCACAATGCTTTCCTTTTCTGGGTCACGAATCCCCAACCCACCTTGTGATTTTGGGGTGCAAACAATGTCCCATTTGACTAAGGCCCATTTTTGGGAATCATGGATTCTGCTCCAATGAAATTTTCTTTGTATATTTCGTAGATCCCACAGGATGGTTTTTGGATCCATCATAGAATAAAACATAAAAGTTAGAATTGCTTGGAGAATAGAGTTAACCAAAACTAGGAGACCATCTAGGTTTAACGCTTGCACCATCCAATTTCCCATATGTTTCTTAATATTATCAAGAAAATAAATCCATGAACCCTTTTTAGAAATGGATTTGATTAGTGGAGTGCCCAGGTATTTGGATGGAAGGGAGATTTCCTGAAACCCCAGAATTCGACAGATATTGGGGCAAGTAACCCTGGGAGTGTTAAAAAAGAAAACCTGAGATTTTTGTTCATTCACCTCTAAACCTAACGCTCAACCAAAATGTTCTAGACATTGTTTGAAACTCCCAACCTCCTGAACAGAGGGATGCCCCCTTAGCATGGTATCATCGACAAATTGCTGGTGGGTTTTCCTTTCCCCTCTAGTGTTCACCCTTAAACCTCTTATGGAATTGATATTTCTTAGGGACGAAATAGATCTCCCCAAGCCTTCATCCATGAGAATTAAAAAAAAATGGCGACAAGCGATCCCCTTGACTAATGCCCCTTAAGGGTTTAATGATTCTAGAAGGAACCCTGTTCACAAGTATTAAGAAAAAATACAAAGAAACTAGATTCATGACCGATTTAACCCTGTTACAATTAAAACCAAAAGCTTCAAGCATTTTCCTAATAAATTGCCAATTCAGTTTGTCATAAGTTTTTGCAATATCTAATTTAACCTATATACCTAGGATTTTTATTTTTTTTAGAGAGTGTAAAATTTCATGAGCCAAAATAATCCCATCTGATATCTATCTTCCTTCCAAAAAACCCAACTACTCCAGAGATATAAGAGCTGGCAGAATGGGTTTTAGTTGGTTAGCTATAACTTTAGTAATAATTTTGTAGATGACATTGCATAAAATGATAGGCCTAAATTTGTCTGGGGTATCCACTCCTTCACATTTTGGGATTAGGGTTAGGAAGGTGGCATTCAAGGCAGGAAGAATGTGGCCCGAAATCATGGAATCTTCCACTATTCGTCATACATCCATCTTGAGCATCTCCTAGAAATGGTGAAAAAAATTGACTTGAAAACCATTTGGACCTGGGGAGGTGCCTTCCTTCATTTGAAAAACCGCATCCCAAACCTCTGTTAAAGTGATGGTCTTCAAGAGTAATTGATTTTGTTCAATGGAAACCAAAGGCAGGATTCCTTTTGTAATAGATTCTATATCCTCTAAGCGGTCCCTCCTAGGATCTCTTAATATATCTGAGAAGTGAGAGTTTAAGACAGATTCAATGTCCTCCCTCATCTCCACCCTTTCTCCCCTTACATTTTTAAGTGAATAGATTTTATTTTGAAATTTATTCTCGATAAAATAATGGTGAAAAAACTTGTTGTTCTTCTTTCCTTCTTAGAGCCATCGAATTCTGGATTTTTTCCACCATAAAATTTCCTCCTGTTTCTCCCTTTCTTCTAGCTTAGCTTCCAATATTCACTCTTACTCTTTCAAGGCCATCGAATACCCTTCATTAGTCCCAATATCCTGGATCTCCTCGAGGCAAAATTCTAGCCATCTCTTTTCAAGGAAGATATTCCTAAACTCCTCCTTATTCCACTTCTTGATCTTGGATTTCAAACCCTTCAAGTTTTGATAGAAATTATACATACTATGCTCCTGACCTTCACACATTTCTCCCCACCAAGACTTAATTATTTCTTCAAAGTACGGATTCTCCAACCAAAATTGTTCAAAATGGAATGAATTCTTAAATTGTGATGCTAGCCCACTCCACATAAGTTCAATTGGCCAGTTATCAAAGACCCTCCCTGAAATCATTGCACTATGGATTTCACTTCCCAAGTCTATTATTGATTCGGTAACTAAAAAACTATCCAATCTTGACGCGATATGGAGATCCCCATATCTCTTATTATTCCAAGTGAACCAGCCTTCCCTTGGAGTGATGTCCACCAAACACAAGTCCTCTATTGTTTCTTTGAAAAGATCACATTATTCCTCCAAGAAACTGTTACACTGAAATCTTGTGCTCTTGATCCATGTGTTAACCCTTTGCCTAATCCCCAAATTTCTCTCTGCTAAACTGGATTGATGCTGAGGTTTTTTCTGCCTTTTTTCCCTCTCTTGGAAGGTCAATGCTCTTGTCCTTCATGTTAGGTATGCTGAAGGTGCTTTTTCCCTTCATGCTAGGTGCACTGATGTCGGCTCTCTATCTCCCACTGTTAGGTGCACCGATGATGCTTTTTCCCTTCATGAAAGGTGTTCCCGTGCTGTTTTGAGGGGAAAAAATGGAGCTTCGAGACCCTTCTTGAAGGTAGATGAGGTGGATGTCTATCCCTATCATTTAGGTGAGCTGGAATTCGGTTCCTAATATATGGGGAAGATCCATTAGACCCTTCCTCCTAATCCTCAACCTACTCTATCCATTTAGCCTTATAAATTAAGCACTCTCTCCATTTGGAAGAGAGGAAGGACTATGGTACTTTTATGCTGGTGGAATTTCTAGATGATCTCTATCATTCTTTGGAGGCTTGTCTTTGGCTTGGATTGTTGGATGGAATATTGCAGCGTTAAGGCTAGGTTGTGATGTTCTCTCCTATGTAATTCTATGTATCTCCTTGATTACATTAATACAAATCTCTTTGTATAAATATTATTGTGTTAATAATTTGTAGAGATTTATTCCCTAACTGTTAGCTTAGATCAATTATATGTTTGGATACGCATATGCTATTTGCTTGTTTCCACTTGGTTGAAAGGGTTTTGCAGCTGAAGATTTGAAGATTCTGGAGCTTGGATCAACAAAGAGAGAAGAGGATCTACATATTTCAGGTAGGTGATCTATCCGTTACTTTGAATTTTTTATTGATCTAGGAAAGTAGATTGTATTTTTATTTGATTCGTTTTAGATCCACTTGGACTAGGGAAATCTGGCTTGATTTTGATTGAGTAGATTTATCCAATAACAACAACATATTCCACCCATTTTTTCCTCCAAGGAAGTGATTAGGTTAAAATCACCTCCCACCACCCAATGTGCATTGGGAAAGATCTCCCTTATATCTCTGAGAGAACCAAGAAAATCCCATTTATCCCCTGCTCTTTGCGGCCCATAGACATTCATCAACATCTGAGTGATAGGAAAACCCACCACCCTAAAATTTGTTGTGATCGAGTTCTGAGTCCCTTGAAACCCACTCAGGTTAACCCGGGATGGATCCCAAAGGATACATAGACCTCCAGAAAAACCTCTTGCATCTATCCCCATACTTTCACATCTTTCCCATATTTTCCCCTTCAGCTCCTGGATCTGATCTGCTAAATACTTCGTTTCTTGCAAGAAGACAATAGTTGGGCTTGTCTTCTTAATATTTTTACTCGAAATTTTAATCTTTATTGGGCTATTTAAGCCTTAAATATTCCAATACATGAGCTTCATTGGGAAAACTTACAGCCCTAGGGAATATTTGATTGTCGAGTATTGTCATGACTATACCAACCTTCTTCCTACTTCTGCAACCCTTTGTTTGTTTGTTTTTTGTCCATAATTCCTCCCCTGCTCCTCAACTTTATTTTTTGTTTCTATATGGCATCCTGAGACGATACCCAATAGGTTAGAAGCTCTAGCTTTCAAAATAGATTCCTTGAGGAGGCTAACTTGTTCCTGGGGATTGTTCCCTTTGTCTTTCTCTGTGCATGCTTTTTCAATACCTTCCAGATCCAATTACCCTATATCCATATCCTCGGCTTCCTCCTTAGATTATTGTCCCATACTTTCATCTCTATTATTATTTTCTAGTTCCTATTCTTTTATAGAATTCTCGTCAAGATTTTCATCCTTCGAGTTGGGGACCGTATTCATGGTGCTCCTTCCTTGCATGGTCTCCTCCTCCTTATTTTCCAAAACTACAAAAGGGTTTGAGGTAGCAATTTTCTTATGAATTTCTTGATGTTATTGTTTTCGACTTCCTCTCTTCTGGGATTTGAATTTTGTAAAACACAGATCATCTCGATCTCCTTCCTTCCCTAGATTTTATTTAGGTTCATTCAAAGAGAATTATTTAAATAAGTGACTGTATTCATGACATCTACGACATCTAAATGGAATTTGTTCATTTTTTAGGTTTTGCATCCAGTCCTCATCATCCCATATCATCCTAAATTCCTCCGGTAGTGCCTTAGATGGGTCCATATAAGAGAAAATTTGAGCATAGGCAGTATAACATTGAATCTTTGTTTGTTTAAAGATCTTTATGAACTTCCCTAAACAATTTCCCATATCTTCCAATATTTATGGGTCCCGATACTCACTGGGAATAGAGTACAACCTAATCCAAACAAGGGAAATTCGCATGTCTTCTTGTTCTGGATATAATTTCTCTTTCCAAGGACTTAAGAACAGACCATCAAATTAATATAAATAAGGACCTCCATCCAATATATTGTTCCTATCCTCCAGAATGATAAATGAGATCATGAAAAATCCCTTTGAGCCCAAATGGAGATCAAAATGCCACTTTTGTTTCCAAGAAGAGTTGATCCACCATATAAGTTCTTTCTCTGATGGCTATATACCAATGAATTTACCAATTAGAGCATGGTCCGACATAAACTGGATCTGATGTCTCAGGTTCGAAGATATAACCACCATGGATGGGATCAAAGATGCTTTCGACAAACATTTCCCAGGATTTCGATCAGTGCCCATTGTACCTGGGAGTGACCTTTCATACAAGTTAATTGGAATCCCACCAATTTTCATTTCCTCTGCTTCTGAGGTTTGGGAGGTAGAGACACCCCCCTTTCATTCACAATCATCATCCATCAAAACCTCACCCACCTGGAAAAAACACCATAAACACCTTCCTCCTCCTTCCAAAGGAATTCTTCGTTGAATGATTTTGTTTGGCTAGCAACAAACATTGCATTTCATTCCTCATTCAAGTTACTTGTTTATGTTAACTCCTATTAGGATAGTTTATTACGGCTAGTACTACAAAAGAAAAAGTGTATTGCGGCTAGTACTACAGAAGAAAAAGTGTATTGAAGCTAGTACTACAGAAGCAAAGTGTATTTCAGCTAGTACTATAATCAAATTTTATTGTGGGTAGTACTATCTGCTGAAAGGTAGTGTGGCTTAGGAAGATACTTGTTGGGTTTTTCAAGGAGAAGATTGCATACATTTTATCTAATAGTCATATATGTATTAATCTCTCATAAAACCATGTGTTTCATGATAAGTCAAAACACATTGAGATGAAGTATCACCATCATCAAAGTCATGGTCCAGTGAGGTACAACAATACTTCAGTACATTGCTACTCATGAGAATATTGTAGATTTGTTAAAAAATCCTATGCTAGTGATGAAGTATAGGTACTTAAGAGACAAGCATGGAATTGCATATGATTCCTCCCTCATTGAGAGGGATTCTTAAAGTTACAACATCACAAGTCAATCTCCAAGCCATTCTTGTGTTCATATTGGGCCTCATGTGTTGAGGTAGGGAGCCTGAGTTGGACTCAGGAACTTGGAGTAAATTATTGAGATGGACTCAAGGATGACTAAGACTTTAGTATAAAAGGTTATTCCTCATGTGTTAAGGTGAATACTTTGATATGTCAAAGTGATGATGCTGTACAATCTTGTTAGACAAGGCTAAGGACTTCTGTGTCAAGTCAGATCCTCATGTGTTGAGGTGGACCTCCAATATAGAGGTGATGTTTTGCATGTCAAAGTATTAATGTTGTGTGATGTATTACTAACCATGATCATTTGATATGGATAAATCTATTAAGTCTCATCTAGATACTGGACAGAGTGAATTACTTTAGCATATGATCACTTGGTCCGAGAGTAATATAATATGACCAGAACATCTAAAAAGTATTATTAGTATAATATGATATGATAGATAAATTAAAGTTAGCACATATTGACCATGCAGTAAAGATAAGAGATAAAATATAAATTCATAGAGAATAAAGAGAATTCAAAATTTCTCATGAGAAAATTTTAGTTGACAAAAGTGAACTCGAATTGTTAAAAGTTTATTTAAAGCTTCAGTTAAAGTAACAATGTATTCCTCAGTTAAATAGTGTTAATATTTAGATGAAGCAATAATGTATGCATCAATTAATTAAAGGATAAATCACAGTGGTCACTTCAGTAAATCAATCAACATGATTTCAATTAATAATAGTTAACTAAAGTGTTAATAAAAAGGAACTAGTTAACTAAAGTGTTTTGCATGACGACACTTTAGTTAAACTAAAAGATGACATTTAAGTTATGACACTTGAGTTAAGGTAGTTTCATGATGACACTTGAGTTATAATCCTAACTAAGTGTTCATGCAATCAGTTAGGAGGTGAGGTCGTCCTAAATTCAATTGACCTAAATTTAATGTCAAAGATGAAAGCAATGGCCTATTATGTTGTGCATAGATTTATGAGTTGGAGGTACAATTATTAACTCATGCAATGACTCACTATTTTATTCTATCATACATAATCCAAATATGGAAGGAAGAGGTCCTAGAGGCTAACCACCAGTTTTTAACCCATGTATTGCATCCATATATTGTCCCTCAATCCTACCTTTAAATATGCATGATATGCATGCACATTACTTAAATATCTTACCTAAATATGATGGATAAAAGGATATATCACTTGAAGAAAACATGGATATATTTCACAATTTCACTAATAAACTTCTGATTAAGGATGATGATGTGTATATGATATTATTTGTCCAACCACCGAAAGAAGAGGTAAGAAAATGGTTCCAAACTTTACCTGTTAATTCTATCAACTCTTGGCATGCTTTACAACAAGCATTTAAGATACATTGAGGTGAGAAGAGGGATAAATTATATTATATCACTAAGTTTTCATCCTTAAAGAAGAAAAATGTGGAAACTGTAGCTAAATTAAAGAAAACATTTAACAAACTATATAATAAAATTCCAAATGATATAAATCCTTCAGAAGCAGCTACAAAGGTCACTTATGCAGGTGCTTATGAATCTAACTTTGGTATAATGTTGAGAGAGAGAATATATGAAACCTTAGAAAGCATGCAAGAATGCTATGGATGTAGAAGGAAACATAAAATCCTGAGGAAAGATAAATCATAAGCAATACTTTGAGAAGATTAAACCTGAAGATGAGGATGAAACCTTAAATAAGAATAAAAATAAAGAAAATAAGGAGGATAAGATTGAATAAATGACCAATATATTTATAGGTTTGTCAAATAAATTAGCAATACTTGAGACTGAAGGAAATAGCCAAAACATAAATCCTCAATCCATTGGATAGAGAAATCCAAATCAGTTTAGAAGACCATTTAATCTTAAAGTCCTCAACAAAGAGGAGAAATGAAAATCCTCCTATACAACCTCCCGTTAGACCAAATTATGTTGATCATGTCATAGATTTACCCCCTGATGAATAATTTATTAAACCTCCTGATGGAATTAATTGCATGGATGATGATAATAATATGATTCATTTAACTCAAAATTAATATGAGAGGTTTATAGATGAAGAAGAAGATTAAAATGAAAATGATGCAAAAAGAGATATTTTGTTACACCAAGAAACCAATGTGAAGGGAATCCTCAAGATCCTATTCTAAAAAGTTTCTAAAGGATCCAAAATAATGAAAAAATCTGATAAACTAGCATTTGTTGAAAATCCTCCTACTGTTCAAAATAAGTTCAACTCTCTGTCTACCTTGGGAATAAAGTTTACACCACGTGTAACTTAAAAGAAATATTATATTCCCCAAATGAAAAGCTCTCATCCTGAGAAGAAATATTCAAATAATTATGTACAACCCTTTGATATTGAGCATGAACTGTCTAAAATAAATGTTTCCATGCCTCTGTGAGAACTTACAAAGAATCATGCATATATGAAATATATTGAAAAGGATTTAAAGTTAAAGAATCCTAGCACTCTATATGACATTATAAATATTGTTGATAAGATTCCTAAAATTGAAGTAGGACTTTATGCTAAAGATGAGCCCTTATATTACACTCCTCCATTCTACATAACAATGAGTCTACATGGAAACTTGATACATAATTGTATGATATATTTTGGAGCATCACACAATATCATTCCTAAAGTAATAATGGATGAAATAGGATTAGAAGTCACCAAACCTTATCATGAACTTTATAGTTTTGACTCCAGACCTATAAAGTGTGTTGGAATGATTAAAGATATGGTTGTGGCCTTAGCACAAGTTCCATCTAAGAGCATTCTACTAGATGTTGTAGTAGCATATCTTCCCCCAATACATGTTCTTTTATCATCAAGTACATGTGCTAAGAGTATGGGAGGAACCATGCATATGGATATGAAGTATGCAAGCATTCCATTGTCTGTGGGAGAAACAAGAATATTGTACAGGGAATATAGATATGCATATGCATTAAGTGAAGGTATCATTCCTATAAACTATCCAATATATAATGTTGAGGATGATAGGCATTGTTTCATGTTGACTAGAGGAGGTGACTATGATAAGGAAGCTCCCTTTGATGGTTGTGAACGATACAAATCCTACACAAGAGAATATTTGGGATATGTATTTTGATGGATCTTCCACCAAAGAGGAAGCAAAAGCAGTTGTATTGCTCATCTCACCTAGCAAAGAATAATTTTTGTTGTCCTTTCAATTGAATTTTGAAACCACAAATAAAGTGGTAGGATATGAAGAATTAATATTAGGATTGGAGGCTACAAGAGGAATGGGAATTACTTAGATTGAGATCTTTGGAGATTCAGAGTTGATGGTACAACAAGTTAAATCTATTTATCAAACAAAGCATCCTGGATTGAGAGATTATAGGAATGTAGTTTCAGATTTGATTGATAATTTATTTCATGGATTTAATATTATTGTTGTTCCTAGAGAAGAGAATAAAAAATATAATTCTTTAGTAGTTGCATCAAGTAGATTTAAACCTCCTACACATATTATGTTATGCAACCAAGTCCTAGAAATAGCATAAAAAGAGAAGAAACAGACAATAAGAGAGTAATCCACACCTTAACAATGAATAAAAGAGATAAATATCAATTATATTTGAGGGAGGAACCTCCTTACACAATGTACTGAGTACACAAGACAAGATAAGATACTATGATGACTAAAATGAGAATATATCCTTCCTATATATAGGATAAAAAGGTGTACAATAACAACTAATATACCCACTAATAGACCCAAGCCGACATAAATATTATGTAATGCACCACAATATAGGGGGTAATGTGCCAACATTAAGGGATTAACATGCCCCTCCTCTTCAAAAAGTGTTGTCCTCAACGCCGAAGTAGTTCTAGATGTTGTTGTATAAAGGACTGATCTTCCCATGTTGAATATTCTGCAAGTAAGTTCTTCCATTTAATTAGATACTCTAGAATTGATCAATTTCGAAGTTGTCTAGTTCTTATTTCAATAATTTCTTCAGGCTCCAAGATGGTTTTTCCTTCCTCATCAAGTTCTGGTAATATTGTTTGAACTAGTAGCTTGTGACTGATTACCTTCTTTAAACAGGAAACATGGAAAACTAGATGGACTCGTGAAGATGTAGGTAGTTCCAATTTATAGGCCATACTACCAATATTTTGTAACACCTTGTAGAGACCATAGTATTTAGGTGATAATTTATTATCCTTCTTGGTGTTATTCAGGGACATTTGTTTGTATGGTTGTAGTCTTAAAAACATCCAATCCCCCACATTAAAGCTTCGTACACTACGGTGTTGATCTACTCTTTGTTTCATTCAATTTTGTGCTAGATTTAGGTTGTCCTTTAAGAGTTGAAGAACTTGTTGTTGATGCTTCGTGTGTTCTTCCATTGCTTGAACCTTAGAGGAGTCTCTTAGTGAAGATGTGATGGATGGTGGATGATATCCATAAAGTTCCATAAATGGGGTCATTTTTTATGATGTATGGAAGGAAGTGTTATACCACCATTCTACCAAGGGTAACAACTTGACCCATTGTGTTTGTTTATTAGCTGTAAAACATTGAAGATACCCTTCCAAAAATTTGTTTACTATCTATGTTTGTTCGTCAGATTGAGGGTGATAAGATGAGATATGAGCCAGTTGAGTACCCAAACAAGAAAATAATTCGGTCCAAAAATTTTCAGTGAAAATGTGATCCCTGTCCCTTGCTATAATATTTGGAGTACCATGTAGTTTTTGTAATGTCTCCATAAAATAAATTACAACCGTTCTTGCTTTGAAGGGGTGAGATAGTGCATAGAAGTGTGCATATTTAGTAAGTCTATCAACAACCACAATTATGACACTCTTTCATTCAGACTTTTGTAAACCTATGATAAAATCCATCAAGACCGCTGTCCACCATTGGCTTGGAATGGAAATTGGTTGTAGGATTCGAGAGGTATTAATTGTTTAGACTTTATTTTGTTGGAAAACCAAACATTATGTCACAAATTTTTGAACATCAGTTTTAAGACCATTCCCAAAAAATATTTCTTTACCATGTGTCAGGTTTTTAAGAAACTCGAGCTCCCTCCTTTAGGTGAGGAGGGGAATTAAAAAAGTACCTTTTGCTTGAGCTGAGAACTCTTACAAAGCTATAAGCGATCCTTGTACCATAGCAATTCATCTTTCCACCTAAATGTATTAGAGGCACTAGGATCCTGCTACAACTTTTGAATAAATGTCCATATTTTTTTGTCTTTTTCCATTCCTCCATTGCTTCGGCTATCCAATCTGGTTGGTTGATCAAAATAGCATAGAGTAATGCTTCAACATCCTCATCTTTCTTGGAGAGTGCATCTGCGACAACACTTTGCTTACCATTTTTGTATATTATTTCAAAGTCATATCCCAACATCTTTGTCACCAATTTTTGTTTCCCTTCTGAAGACAACCTTTGTTCCAAGAAGTATTTAAGGCTATCATGATCATTTTTAACCTTGAAATGTATTTAAGGCTATAAGGTAAGGGCGCCATTGCTCTAAGTCATGTAGTATTACCAACATTTCCTTCTTGTAATACTCCAAAATTTCATTAAAATTCAAAAATTTTCTTATGACAATAAATGTTTACAATCGTCACTTAAGAGGGACATTTAATTGTTAACATTTAACGTATTAAGGTCTAAAATAGAACTAAAAATAGATTCCTTAATTAAATTATGTTTTTGCATACCTCATTATTTTTCTTTCATAATTCAGAATTAAAGATTTATTTAGCAGGTAACGATCTGAAGTAACATGAGCTGAAAAATTTGTTTATTTACTATATACTAAAGTTTGTTTTACTGTTTGTAAACAAGAAGGAAATTCAGTTCATGTCTGAGGCTTACTTAGATTTTTAGTCAATGCAGTGAAGTAATGCTTCTTGTACAGGTCTTTTTACAGGTAAGACGTTTTGTAATCCAGTTTCAGGATCGAGATTAATTATCTCAACTAGCATAAATATAATACTAGTATATTTGTTTAGTTTACAACTTTGGGCAAAGGAAGGTATCGTCAAATCTGTGTATTTACTTTTGTTTATTTATTCATAAGCTTAAGTACTTGGAAAATCAAGCACAATATATAAATGTATGTTTCCTACTTATCTTTGACTATAACCTATACCTCATATTTTTATCCAATTTTTGTTATTTTACACCCTACATACAAATTCTATGGAAGGATAAATGTTGCAACCTAGATCCTTGCATTATAAAATTATTTATTACTGAGGTAATTTGTATGTACTTGTATCGACATTCATTTGAATGCCTCATAGGAAATTACACCTAAGTCTAGAGAATTGTCATTTAAAACAATGAAACTAACAAGTTTCAAATAGAGTATAATTTCCTTTTCTGCCTATGTAATTACCAAATGAAAAAAACAAAAAGAAGAACCTTATTTCGTTATATAAGTAGTATTACTGCTTTGGTTTTAGAGGATGAAGAGTTCATTACTTAATGAACCTAACTAACCCCAAACTCTTGCATGATTTAAATCCCATTAAGAGATGTTATATGATAAATATTATTACCCTATTTACGTAATTTTAAACTATAATACCTTCACCCAAGAA
Source organism: Pseudotsuga menziesii (assembly GCA_001517045.1). Classification (NCBI taxonomy): domain Eukaryota; kingdom Viridiplantae; phylum Streptophyta; class Pinopsida; order Pinales; family Pinaceae; genus Pseudotsuga; species Pseudotsuga menziesii. The sequence continues at coordinate 25,309 of LPNX010053354.1, forward strand.
TTATGTTAAGCATTTCTATACTTAAAATATTATACTTGTAAGATTTTTAACCTAGGTTCTAACCTATGCTACAAATATTCTTTTGCATAATTCTAATACTTATCATGAGGGGATTTGTATCCAATGTTAACAAGGTTAAAATCTTTTGCAGGAATCATTACAAGTGTAATACTCCAAACCATAGAGCAGACCCATAAAATTGAATTCAAAGTGGAGTCCACATGGTTGTTGGTTAGTGGTTAGGGTTTTGACTTTGATAAATCCACCATAAACGTCTCCAAAACCCTAGAACTCGCATTTAACCTATCTTTTACTGCTATGGAGAGTGCTGCAGGCTTATGGCCTCATGGCTTTACCATTGTTTTACCTCTGTGTGTAAGGGCCTTCATCGCCATTGCTTTTCCTCTGCGAAAGCTTTTCCTTCATGCATTTTTCCACTTGTAAACTCTCTTTGGATTAGCAGTGTGCTCTCAGTTTTGGTTTCATCGTGGCCTTGGTTGTTAGATTAAACCATTTCTTTGAGGTGCTGGCTTACTTGCTTTTCCTTCCCAACTACTAGGGTAGGAGGTTTTCACTCTACTCGAATCGCTATAAATTCAAACTTATTGTGCGATCGAGGGTTAAAACTCTCCAGGTAAGCTTATTCACTCTGCCTGCAACATCTTATCATTTCTTTACTGTAACTAGGGTTTAAAAATATCATAACATTTCTTTGTTTAACGTGTAGGTTATTTTACAGATGCAAATAGAGATTGGGTAGCATAGACTGCTTCGGGAGAAATTCTCCATGCTTCTCTACCAACTAGTAAGCCTCGGTTCTTTCCTGAGGTTCCTCCTGCGATGATGTGTGGGGGTTATGGGTGATACTATTCCACTAACATGCGACTTCTTTGATGTCACTATAATGTACACTTCTTATTTGGAAAGGTCGTGACTTAAATGTTTTGAATAAATACTTGCAAGGCCATTTGGCTGTAACTCTGTTTAGTTGGTTATTAAATATATTAAGATAGGGTTTGATATCTCTTACATTTTGATTAAGCTCTAAGGATTTATTGTGTTGCATATCATGTGTTCGGCATAGAACTGTGTTTTTTAAAGAAGCCGATGGAAGACTGTGGGGTTTCATGTGTTGGATAAATTTCAGTTTTGGTTAAGTTTTGAATTAATGGAAAATACTTTACTGTTAGAATACTTATGTTTGATGAATGGATGGTTAAAGAATTTGGAAGAGATTTTGTTGCTCTTTAAGTCCATAACTTCGATTTTATTTAGAAAGAGGAAAATGTTCAGGATATTAGTATTAAAACTAATTATGAGTTATTCTCTGTCAGTAAAAAGATTTGTTTAAGAAAATAAATAAAAGAGAAGGGTTTGTTAATACAACCCGAGCTCTACTGTGTAATTAGATTGGGAAATTTTAAAATGTCTTTTCTTAAATTGTCTTAGTTTATACTTGATAAAGAGTTTTAATACTGTTTCTGTGAAATTTTTTTATTTAATTATGTGCATTTATAATATGGATATTATAATTATAAAAAAAAGGGTTTAATTTAAGAGAAGAAGGGTAAAAACTATAAAATCCCTAATAAGTAAAAGAATGCTAGTTCGTAGTTCTCCCTAGATTTAGGGTTTGTATTTTTATTTTTATTTTAAACCCTGCATTATTTTTGTTTAACTATAATGTGGTTATTATTTGTTGTTTACTTACAGTATTAATGAAATTTGCTTAGATATTATTGTCAAAACTAAGTAATTACTATACTTAATTTTTACTGTTTATTAACTATTCCTACTTATGTTATTTTGTTGTTCTTATAATATTTAATAACTATATGTATTTATAATATATTAAACTTTTAAATAGTAACTATTATTGTGTTAAAGGAGCACCATTACACAGACTGTGTACTATTTTTTAAAAGATCTTTCTTTAAGATAGTTTTGTTTATGTTTAAAGTAATGTATTCTAACTAATGAAACTTCTGAAATAGAGAATCTTTCTTTTAGTCATCCCTATAAAGAATCTGTATAAAGTAAATAATCAAAATCCTACATTCTTGATTTGATTTATCATTCAGAATTTAATCTCACCTACTATACTAGAGTACTACCTTCTTGAAGGTGTGGAAAAATACAGTTAGGTATTTTATTCATCAATAAATTTAAATTACCCTAATCATTCATTTTAATCCAGAATTCATCTATATTTCAACAGTAAAATATTTTATCCAAGTAATTTTAATAACAGATGAAGTAAACACATAAACATATTATTTCCTAAATTCATTCCTTCTTGTTCCTAAGCTTGCATCAAGAAATTAGAAAGAACATGTAGAACCTGGCAATGTAGCAGAGGAGACAACAACTTGAGCTCGTTCCTCCTGACCAACTGCTGAAGATAGTTGAACTGCAAATCTTAGGACCCCCAAGCCTGTCTACTGGTCCACCTGGTTGAAACAAATGGGTGAGAGAATTGGTTTAGAAACCTCTACAACTCCTCAGAATAATCAGCGGTAATATTTCTTCCTGTAGCAGTAAGAACTTAGCTAAAATCAGCTACACTAGTTCAGAACTTCAACACTCTTCACTCAAAAACTTCTTCTTGTCCCCTCCATCGAAGTTCTTGTGCACTAATTTCACAAGTAAAGAAAGATCAGCCTCAGTTAAATTCAATGGGAAGTTTTATTAGCATGCCTAGGTCTTTTGGGTCAGTTTTCACTTAATGAGCCGCCCGCTCTTGTTCCACTTTCTTGGGGAACATGACCACAAAAATAGGGAATTTGCCTCCTGAAACAGCGAGAAGTAGCATTAGAGGAAATTTCAACTCAAAATGGGCCTTTTAACTTTTATTCAAATTCCATGTCATCATTTGTTGGCCAATGAAATTTCTTTAAATTTGAAATACCGTATAGATCTTAAACACTTTTTTAATATAAATTTGGGGATAGCTATCATAAAATAAACTACTTTTTTTGTTTGTATTTTTGACATATCTCCCTGTTTTTTTACTCAAATTTCGATCGGGAGAGCTCGTTGGATGCGAAATTAAATTCTACATCCAACGAGTACCCACTCGACATAATTTTGACAGACTCCACTACCCCAAAAACAAGAAATACCTGAAAAAATGGAATGATGACATCATCATTCCATTTTTTCAGGTATTTCTTGTTTTTGGTGTAGTGGAGTCTCATCATTCCATTTTTTCAGGTATTTCTTGTTTTTGGGGTGGCGGGGTCTGTCAAAAGTATATTGCGTGGGTACTCGTTGGATGCGGAATTTAATTCCACATCCAACGAGCTCTCCCGATCGAAATTTGAGTAAAAACACAGGGAGATATGTCAAAAATACAAACAAAAAAGTAGTTTTTTTCTTTTCTTCCTCCAAAATTAATAATTATTATTTTATTATTTTAACTATTATTTTATTAGTTCATTTTGGGAGGCCCATTTTGAGTTGAAATTTCCTCTAATGTTTGAGGATGTTGCCAAGTGTCAATCTACTCTCAACCCAGCCTATTCCACCAAGTGGCCAGAAAAACACTCATTTAACAGCCTCCTTAAGATGTTGTCTCATCTTTTATTTATTTAGTAATTAAATATTCAGCAATTAAATGCAATTATACTTGACCCCACTTGGTCATTAATTACAAACTTTATAATAAAATTAAAACATAATCTCTCCTAAAGCATAAAATGTTTTTACAATTTGGGGTATGTGACACTTCTCATAAATGGGATTTTGTAATTTCTTTCCCTTGATTGGATGACTTATGAAGGCGAGAGGGTGTCCTTGAATTAGTACAACAACAATTCCATTTCCTGAAGCATCAGATTCCTCAATAAAGGTTTTTTTGACGTCTAGAGTCTCCAAAAGAGGAGCTTTACACATGGTCTCTGAGTTGTTGGAAAGCTTGAGTTTCCTCTAGAGTCCAAGAAAATGCATCTTTCTTCAATAACGCTATTAGAGGAATTGCTATTATTCCATAGTTATGAACAAACTTGTGGTAGTACTTTGTTAGACCTAAAAATCCTCAAATATTCTTCAGGGTTTAGAGAATCTTCCAGTCCATCATGGATTTAATTTTCTTAGTGTCTACCTTGACACCTTCATGAGATACAATATGACCCAAATACTCTACCTCCTTTATCCCAAAGAAAATTTTTGAGGGTTTTGCATACATTTATTTCTGCTTTAGTAGTTGTAGTACCATGTCAACATGTTGAACATGTTCTTCCCAAGACTTGCTATAGATTAGTATATCATCAAAGAATACCAACATAAATTTTCTAAGGAAAGTCTTGGAAATAGAATTCATCAAACCTTGAAATGTGGAAGGTGCATTTGTTATACCAAAATGAATGACCAAAAATTCATAGTGACCTTCATGAGTTCTGAATGTTGTTTTGGGTATGTCTTCATCCTTCATTCGAATCTCATGATACCTGAAATGAAGATCCAACTTTGTGAAGACAAATGCTCCATGTAATTTTTCTAACAATTCATCAATGACTGGAATGGGAAAATTATATTTAATGATGATATTGTTGAGCTCTCTATAATCAGGACACGTACACCATGATCCATCCTCTAACATACACAACCATTTCACTCTTTTGGCTATACCCTCAATAACATTTCGACAACCATATGCTCAATTTCACTCTTTTGGCTATATGGATATTGGTAAGGTCTAATGTTAGGAGGGACATTTCCTGGAATTAAGAGGATAGCATGATAAAAGTCATGAATAGGTGGAAGACCTTTGGGAATATATTTAAATACCTTGGAATTCTTATTAGTGACCCTTTAGAAATCTGGGGAGATAGGGAACTTTGAGGGTTGGACATCTAATGAGCATAATTGTACAACTACACCTTGGTGTCCCTTTTTTAACAACTTTGTCATACCATTAGAACTTATCACCTTGCTTGGTTTTCCTGTGATACCATTTAACTAATATTCTTTTCCTTCCCCTAAAAAGTTTATGAAATTTTTTTGAAAATTAAAATATGTTGTTCCCAATGATTGTAACCATTGGACACCTAAGACAACATCGACACCACCCATTAGGATAGAAATCATTGGACTATTCAATACATATCCCCCCATATCCAGATTGATATTATGGCATTTCCCTGAGTAATTTATAATTCCTCCATCTGCAATCATTACTTGAAACTCGAGTGCTAGATATACAAATCAATTAATAACTTTGGCTAATTTACTGTGAATGAAATTATGCATTAGAGGAATTTTGGGGTCTAAAATGGGCCTCCTAAGGAAAATAATAAAATAATAGTTAAAATAATAAAATAATATTGATTAATTTTGGAGGAAGAAAGAAAAAAACTACTTTTTGTGTTCGTATTTTCGACATATCTCCCTGTGTTTTTACTCAAATTTCGATCGGGAGAACTCGTTGGATTCGGAATTTGATTCCGCATCCAACGAGCTCTCCCGATCAAAATTTGAGTAAAAACACAATGAGATATGTCGAAAATACGAACAAAAAAAGTAGTTTTTTTTAATGACAAATATGTCAATTCAACCATTATGGTTGACTTATTTTATTGAAATTCTATTGGTTCTTGAATTCCAACTCACAAAAACTTATTTTGGCACGTTTTCTTATAAGGCCCATTTTAGACCCCAAATTTCCTCTAATGAGTACTACTAGAATCCATCAACACTATTACCTTCTTATTTTTGATGTATCCTTCTATCTTGAGAGTTTGAGGAGTGCCAATTCCATCCAATGCATGACAAGATATGGTGGGAGTAATTTCATCTGAAGTAGCCTCTTCTTTTTCTTCTGAAGTAAATCAGTAAATCCAACTAGTTCTAGTGGAGAACTAGCATCATAGTGTACCCCGAAGTGTTTGGTTCCTTGCACATAATGCAAGATCCTTTTGGAAGCCTTCCAATGGATCTCATGAGGCTGATACATATATCTAGCAGCATCACCTACAACATATGCCAAATCAGGTCAAGAGTGTGTAAGATACATCAAACTCCCAAATAGTTTTCTGTACAATGAGCTATCCACAAATGGAGATGCACCAAAATCAACTAGTTGTATTCCTGAAAGGAATGGGAACTTGGTTGCCTCAAATTCATCCATTTTGAAATTAAATAACAGGTATGCAGCATAATTTGGTTGGATGAACTTGATCCCTACGTCACATTGCTCAATCTCTAATCCAATAAATTGCCTCAACAATCCAAGGTTAGTCATGGATAATTCACTATGCAAGGAAGACATAATTGATCCAATTTCTTTAGTGCAGATACCTGTGATAAAAATTTCATCAACATACAACACTGTGACCTACAATAAGTCTCCAAAATTCTTCAAATCCACATTAGGATCATATTTACATCTTTCAAATCCAAGCAAAAGCATAAAATTGTCCATCTTGGCATACCAAGCCATGGAGGCTTGCTTGAGGCCATAGAGAGACTTCTTTAACCTGCATAAAAGTGACGGATCATGAATGAAACCTTTAGGCTGCTGCATATATATATCCTCTTCAATTTCACCATGAATAAATGCACTCTTCACATGCATCTGGTAAACCTCCCAACACTTAGATGCAACAATGGATAAAACTAGCCTGATAGAGTCCATCTTTGCAACCGGTGCAAATGTCTCTGTATAGTCCACTCTTTGGAATTAAGAGAATCCTTTAGAAACAAAAATGTCCTTATACTTGATATTTGAACCATCATAATCCAATTTGGTCCTATAGACCCACTTGCATTGCACTAGTTTCCTCTTGGAGGGAAAGGGAACCCATTCCCAAGTAGGATTCAAACCCCCATCGAAAAATTTGGGTTTCTCCTGCTTCTTCTTCTCTTGTTGCTTCAAATCTCTGGATTTATTCTTGCCTTTGGCTGGATTCAAAACTCCTATATCAAGTGCTTGATCCTTACTGTATTTGATGGTACCTATTTGTATGAGCTTGTATTTCTCTTCAGTCAGTGACTCCATCAAGTCTTCCAAATATTTCATCCTCCAATTTCGAGTTGTGATCTTTCTAGAGTGGAATGTTGAAACAAGCACTGAGTACTCTGGCCCTAGCTTCAAAAGTATGGTCAAGATCAGCTGCTCATCTTTTTTTTCAATGCCACACTGTTTAGCTGAAGCACCAACAATTTGAACTTGGCGAATAATGTGAGAATTTGATTCACAGTTGGATCTAGGAGCGCAAGAAACTCTCACAATTCGAAGTAGTTTGCAAAAACAACACAAAAAATATCAAAAGAGTAAAATTACACACACATGCAAAAACAATAGTGGATATTATTATATTTGTCTAACATGTAACTATGTTAATATCAGATATACACATCAATAGAGAAAATTATTGAGGCTTAGGAAGCCATTTGGAAGTGCATATGTTTCATGACAATATTTTACCTCCATCCCCCTTAGGTGGACCAATCAGCTCTTGAATCACCCCAAATAGTCATGAACCATGGTGTGAACATTGGTGAGGCATGATGGGGAATAAAGGATTCCAAGACAGGTGTGGGTGAGAAAATAGAGGTGTGGGAGTGGCTCAAGGTGAACAATAAATGCACTAGGAGGGACAAAATGGACTAAAGACAACACTGGCGTCCCTAGTCAAACCCAAATTCCCGAAAACAAGGAAGGAGTGCTACAAGACAATAATGATGGAGTGCATGTTTTATATTGATCAATTTAGAATGCTGGTGTGTGTGTGTGAATGGTCCAAAATAACCAGCTCACCTCCTAGACCAATTTCCCTAAGTCTAAACCATAGCAATTAATGCATAGAAGCAAAAGAATTTGACTAAGGTCTAATATAAAAACCCCCATTAAGCTTGAATTAGTACAACTTAACCAAAAATATCATGGAATCCTTGGAAACAAAGGCTCAAGTCACCTCATACAAAATAAAATTTTATTTGTCCATGAAAACAAGGAAAAGAGGAAAACTAAATGGGAACAAAACCTCTCCTAAAAAATTGACATGGGGACAAAAATATGAAGGTGAATGGAATCCATCACAATGCATCACTCACTCCAAGAATTGATCTCAAATAAGTGAAGGTATTCTCAGTGAAACACTTGGTGAAAATATCAACAGTTTGCTCAGTGGAAGGGCAATACTATAAGGAAATCACCCGATCATGCACTAAGCCTTGAATGTAGTGCATATGAATCTCTATGTGCTTGGTCCTCTGTCTCTATATTGGATATATGGAAATATTTATTGCACTTTTATTATCACACCAAATGACATTGGTTGAATCAAGTGCAACACCAAGTTCCCAAAGAATTCCTTGCAACCACACACATTGTGTAGATGCATTCACTGCTCCTCTCTACTCAGCCTCGGCTGAAGAAAGGGAAATTATTTGTTTGTTATTACTTTACCAGAATATGGGACCATTTTAAAGCATGAATACAAAAACTGAAGTGTACTTTCTATCATTTGGATCTCCAACCCAATCCAAATCAGAAAATCCTTTAGCTCTAGTGGAGAACTAGCCGCATAGTGTACCCCGAAGTTCCTGGTGCCTTGTACATACTGAAGGATCCTCTTGGATTACTTCCAATGGATATCATGATTCTGTTGAATATATATAGCTACAGAACTAACAAAATATTCTAAATCATTTCCATTATGAGTAAGATACAACAAACTCTCAACTAGTTGTCTATACAATGAGCAATCTACCAATGGAGAGTCACCAATTTCACCTAGTTTGATACCAGAAAGGAATGGGAACTTGGATTCCTTAAATACATCCATATTGAAATTTAATAACATTTCTTAAGAATACTTTTTTTTTCTGACCTTGATCCCTTCTTCATATTGTACAATTTCCAAACCAAGAAATTGTTTCAACAAGCCTAGATCGGTCATTGAAAATTCACTATGTAGAGATGCTTTAATTGACCCAATATATTTGGGGAAGTTACCTGTAATAAAAAGGTCATAAACATACAGTAAAATGACCTTCAATACATCATAAATATGATGAAAATAAACATTAGGATCAAACTTGCATCTAACAAAGCCAAGTGAAAGCAGAAAATTCTCCATCTTAGCATACCAAGCCCTTGGGGTTTGCTTGAGGCCATAGAGTGACTTCTTTAACCTACATATAAGGGAAGTATCCTATTAGAAACCTTCATGTTTATTCATATATATATATTATTGTATTTCATCATGAATAAATGCACTTTTGACATCCATGTGGTGAACCTCCCAGCGCTTACTAGCAACAATGGCTAAAACATGCCTAATAGAGTCCATTTTGCAACCAGTGCAAAGGTCTCTGTATAGTCCAATCCTTGGAATTGAGAAAATAATTTGGAAAATAATATGGACTTATATTTTATATCATACCCATCAGCAGAAAATTTGTTCTTATAGACCCACTTGCATTGCACAAGCTTCCTCTTGGGAGGCAAGGGAACCAATTCCCGAGTCTCATTTTCTTATAGAGAGTTGAACTCTTCTTTCTTGGATGATTTCCAAATTGGATCATGAGATGATTCCTAATATTATTCTGGGTAAGATACAATCATAATATAACAATTCTAATAAAGGGAAACTTTACTTGCAAAATAAGCACTGTGAAATTGTGATCTTGTCTTCCTAGGATCTAGAGGATTGCTTGCTAAATCCCCAACAAATTATGTGTTTTCCTCTGCCCACTTGGGCCTTCAGGGTGAGTCATGTTTGTAAACATAATATTTATCCATATCATAAATATCATAAAGGTAATCATCACTTACATCATCTTGTTGTTGAGGAGAAGAGCATTCCCCTGGTGCTAGTTCAAAATCTGGAATAATTTCTTCTTCGAATTGCAGACTTCTTTCAATGAAATTTATGTGTGTGGATGGATAAAATAGATTGTATCCCTTTTTATATTCACCATATCCCACCATGATGCACTCCTTTCTTTTTGGCTGCAAGTCCTTTCTCTTTTCTGAAGGAATTCAAGCCCATGCCCTTGAGCCAAAAATCCTTAAATGTGAAATATTTGGCTTGTGACCAAACCAAGCCTTGTATGGTGTTTTTTCACTCACTAATTTGTGAATAGACCTATGTATGAATCACACTTAATGGCTTCATCCCATATCTTATAATTAAAATCCTTAGCCTCTATCATACATGTAGTCATCTCCTTGAGTGCCCCGTTCTTCCTCTCGGCCACACCATTTTGTTGTGGTGTGTAGGGGAGCGAATGATGCATTTGGATGCCACATTATTGACACAAGTGATGCAAATTATTAGTCACATACTCTTTACCATTATCAGTTATAAGTATTTTTATCTTTTTCCCACTTTGATTCGCAACCAGGGCCTTCCAAATCTTGAGAGTCTCAAAGACTTCAGATTTGAGCTTTAGGAAATAAACCCAATAGACCTTGAGAAATCATCTATGAAATTAATAACATACCTTGAATCTCCATAGGAGGGAGTGGGAAGAGTACCAATGAGATCTGAATGCACCAATCTAAGTACTTGTGTATCTCTCCTTTCCTTCTCCTTCTCATAGTTGCACTTTGGATGCTTTCCCACCACACAACCAATGCATGCACCATTGGAGGATTTTATAGGAGGAATCCCTTCCACCATCTCAACCTTGTTCAATTCTTGTAGGTATTTGTAGTTCATATGGCCAAATATCTCATTCCACAACTTTCTGTTTTCATTGGCATGATACAAAAGTGCTTTCGCAATGGATTTTGGAAGAAATTTGGAGAATTTGTACATCCTAGCTTGGTGATCAGCATACCCCAATGCCACCACTTTGTTGGAGGATATTTCAGCTATCTTAACCTCATATGGAGTAAATTTTACTCTCTTGGATTCTACGGTATGTTTGATTTGGTATACTAACAACAGGTTCACTGCCAAGTCTGGTACAAACACGACATTGTTAAAATATCCATCTTCAAGGTCGATCCTTCCAACTCCCTTGGCCTGGATCTTAGAATCATCACCGATTTGAACAACTAGACCAGTGTATGAATACATGGATATGAATAAATATCTAACAGAGGCCATGTGCCTTGATGCTCCCGAATCAATGATGAATGTGGCAGAGTCTGAAGAGCCAAAAACCAATGCTTGGCACCTCTCTTTGTTGTCAGAACATGAACCTCCATTCTTCTTCCTTGCGCCCTCTGGGATTCGGATGTTTTTGTTCCCCAATAGATGTGCCATCATATCAATGGTTTTATTCATGCATGCACTCTATGGATTCCATCCCTTTTGGAGATAGGTGCATTTGGTCTTCTCCTTTCCCTTATTGTCCTTGTCCTTGCAAGGATTCAAACCCCCATGATGAATTTTGGGCATGTCTGGTTTCTTCTTATCTAGATGTTTCGAATCCTTGGATTTCTTATTGCCTTTGGATGCATTCAAAATCCCTGTAGCAATAGATTAGTCCTTTCTTGTTTTGATGGTGTCCATCTACAATAGATTATCTTTCTCTTGGATCAAAGACTCCATGAAGCTTGCTAGTGATGGCATTTACCAATTTCAAATAGTTAACTTTATGGCGTGAAATGTTCTAACAAACACAGAGTATTGTGGCCCTAGCTTTGAAATGATGGACAGTATGAGTTTCTCTTCCTTCTTCTCTATTCCACACTGCTTGAGTTGAAGCACCAAAGACTTGAATTTGGTGAATAAATCCTGGATGGTCTCATAATGAGTTGGGCTCAAGGTGATGAGCTCATTTTCGATTTGGTGCCCCCTCATTTCATCAGTTTTCCCAAAGAGAGATTTGATCCTGAGCCAAAATCCATTTGGGGTAGATAAACTATCAATATGAAAAATGAGATCTCTCGAAATGCTGAGACATAGCATTCCAAAAGCTTCATCAATTCTATTGAAATACTTCGACTTCTCTACTGCAGAATTTGGTTCGACCTCTATCCCCATGGTGACCCTATAGAGACCCTTGGACCTCTGTTGGATGAAAATATTGGCCTTCCATTCAAATTAATTGAATGGATTCAACAAAACATGGGTTTTCTCCATCTCTGCTTGCGCTAGTGGTGAGAATTTGCTGAATGTACCTGCAAAAAACACCCAAATCTATCTAGAAAATATTTCAATATGCAGCTCAAACACTATGGAATGATATACAACTCCAATAAACTCTAATACCATGTGAGAATTTGATTCACAACTGGATGTAGGAGTGCAAGAGACTCTCACAATTCGAATTTGTTTGTAAAAACAACACAAAAACGCCTAAAAGAGTAAAATTACACACACATGTGAACACAATAGTGGATATTATTATCACTGTCTAAAATGTAACTATGTTAAGATTAGATATATATATAAATAAAGAAAATTCGTGAGGCTTAGGAATCCATTTGGAAGTGCACATGTGTCATGACAATATTTGACCTCCATCCCCCCTAAGTGGATCAATCAGCTCTCGAATCACCCCAAACAGTAAAAAACCATGGTGTGAATGTTGGTGAGGAATTCTAGGGAATAAATGAGTCCAATATAGGCGTGGGTGAGAAAATAGAGTTGTGGGAGTGTCTCAAGGTGAACAATAAATGCACTAGGAGGGCCAAAATGGAATAAAGAAACACTAGCACCCCTAAGTCAATCCTAGATTCCCCAAAACAAGGAAGGAGAGATCCAAGACATTAATGAGGGTGCACATGTTCCAAGTTGACCAATTTATAGCATTGGTATGTGTGTGTGAATGGGACAAAATAACCATTTCACCTCCTAGACCAATTTCCCTAAGTCTAAACCATAGCAATTAATGCATATAAGCAAAAGAATTTGACTAAGGTATAAAATAAGGTACTAAGGATGGATTATTGTTCTAACAAAGAAGTCCTGAATTGTCTCAAAGTGAGTTGGTCACAGTGAGATCAACTCATTTTCGAGATGGTGTCCTCTCATCTCATCAATATTCCCAAACAATGACTCAAGCTTAATCCATACTTCATTGGGAGTTGTCATACTATCTACATGGAAGTGTAGCTATCTCAAAATTTTGAGACAAATCATCCCAAATTCCTCATCAATCCTCTTGAAGTACTTCAATTTCTCCACAGCAAAGTTGGGCCCGGTCTTAGTCCCCATGGTGACTCTGTACAGGCCTTTCGACCTTGGATGGATCACCATTTTGGAATCCCATTATAAATAGCTAAATGTATTAATAAATACATGAGTGTGATCCATTTCTTCTTGTACACTGAGTGACATAAGCACTGGTTCTACCTACAATGCAAACATTCATTTTTTTGGAAAATTCCCTAAACAACAACTCAAACACTCTAGATTTTATTTATAGCTCCAAATAGCTTTGATACCATGTGATAATTGATCCATAGTAAGATATAGGAGCCAAGGGGATTCTCAAAATTCAAGTTTACTCACAAAAATGTAGAAAAAATAGTAGAAAAGATGAAATTAACACACACAAATGTAGTCAATAACTAATATTATTATGATTGTCTAACATGTAAATATGTTTGGATCAGTTTTATATTACATTAGAGATAAATAATTAGCCTTTGGAGGCCATATAGATGCATACATGTGTCAGACTGTGATTTAACATCAAACCCCCCCTAGGTGGACCAATAAGCTCCCTAACCATCCCAAATGGTCACGAATTCTAGTGTGAACATGGATGGAGAATGATGGAACATAAATGAGGGAAATATATGCATGGGTGAGCACATGGGTGAGTGGGAGTATCTCTAGGAGGCAATAAATGCCCAAGGAAGGCAAAAAAAACCACCAAATACATGCACTAGCGCCTATGGTCAAACAAATTCCCTGATTTAAGGGATGGGGAGCGCACTAATACTAATATTTCATTAATGAGGGCTCCTAGGTTGTTATAATGATCAAACTATAACCCCTCAACTATAAGAATGATAAAAATGGAGTGCCTGAACTGCAATAAATTATCAACATAGCCTACGTTTGGACCATAGAACATAGAATGAAAGCTAATGAAATGTATCCTAGGTGTATGATCGTGGTAGTAAGGTATATTAATTCTCTAACAAGAGACAAAAGTCAAAATCCTCAATGTTGAATCACAAAACCAAATATGCATCACACATTAAACTTTCTTGATCAGAATAGTTTCCTAAGAAGTTACACTTGACTAAAAAATGTGTCGACCTTTGTTTCTTAGGCCTCTAGCCTTATTTATAGCCTTATATTTACAAACTATTTCTAACAAAATTCTGTTAGGACAACTATCAATCTAGTTACAATACTTTCGGTTACAAAATTTAAACACAAATTGTCCACATTCGCATTGTTGATGACTGTAATGAGTGATGGGCTTGGATCTCAAATGTTGAGACTGCATATGCCTTGATTGTTGTCATGGCTAATGAGGAGGTTCTTGCAAAAATTATTGACCTATCACTTAAATAAATTGTTGATGCGACAGTGATACTTGGGTATGCTGATGTACTAGATTCTTAGTCGAACAAGTCAGTGCGCCATCCCACGGACTCTAGGAAATTTTGCATATGTGGAACAACTATGAGTGGAAGCCCCAACTCCCAGAAACAGAGGTAATGGGGATGTTCAACCTAAAATATCTACTTTTCTTCTTAAGGTACCTTATGCATCTTCAATATTGAAGTAATAGTGTCGAATACCTCAGCAAAGGTATCATAAAAATGGTTGTTAAGGTTCATAGATGTTGCAACTAGTTCAGGAAATGGAAATGAAGGCATGGAAGTTTAGGGAGAATCACTTGAGGAAGGGTCCATGGTGAAAAATCAGGTGTGATGCTTCTTACTATAGGGAAAAACTAGTGGGTAAGAAGGGAGGTGAAAGCTTGACCGATGATTTTAAATTTAGAAAACAAAGGAGAAATTGGGTTTATATAAGACATTTTAATGTTAATTTAATACAAATCCATTTGTTTGCACTTGATAGGAAAATAAAACTAGAGGTAGGTCAGATATTAAATGATGAGACCATTATTTGGAGCGGAGGGGACACATAGCCGGAAAACATAAGCTACTCAATACACTACGCTGGTTGTTTGCATTACGAGCTACAAAAACGGATACCACTTTAGGATTGGAAAGGGGCGTGATTGACAAGATTGCTTTTGTGATATTGATTCCCTTAGAGAATGCCACATGTTTGTGGTGGTTTTACTTCAGGATCCATGATCTTGAATTAAAAACATACTAATTCCAGGGCCTTATTTGTTGATGATCATTGATCTGTAAGATCGCAATATCCTAGATATTTGGTCAATCATTACATCTTAAGGCCATAACTGAACATCTGTCACCTCATTAAATACCAAATTGACATTTGATCCTAGATATTTGGTCAATCATTACATATTAGGGCCCTAACTAAACGTCTGTCACCTTATTAACTACCACATTGACATTTGATCCTAGATATTTGGTCAATCATTACATCTTAGGGCCCTAACTAAACATCTATCACCTCATTAACTACCACATTGGCATTTGATCCTAGATATTTGGTCAATCATTACATCTTAGGACCCTAATTGAACATCTGTCACCTCATTAACTACTGCATTGACATTTCATCCTAGATATTTGGTTAATCATTACATCTTAGGGCCCTAACTGAACATCTGTCACCTCATTAACTACCACATTGACATTTGATCCTAGATATTTGGTCAATAATTACATCTTAGGGCCCTAACTGAACATTTGTCACCTCATTAACTACCACATTGACATTTGACCGAGAGCGATAGGGTGTAATAGCAAGTGACGCAACTAGCTTATATTTTGTGTATGCCTTTATGCCTAAGTGCTTTCAGGATTAGTTAGTGTTGGTATTTTTGAAACCATATTTGTGATTCTAAACTCCTATGGTAGTGAAACATGTTATCCATGGTATTTATTTCAAGACCATGAAGGTAGAAATAAGAAATGAGCTTTTTGGGGAGCCTAAAATCATGTGAACATTCGATCTTGAGAGTAGCACGATCTTGATCGCTTGGATCTCATCTTTTTTAACCATGTTCTTGAATCCTTTTCCTTTCATCTCTTGGAATATTATCTCTTTAGTATTATATGATATGGAGGGAATTAAGGACATCCTCTATTTGAGTGGTATCTTCATAATCATGACTCTCTGCCTGCACCATGAACAAATTCCCTTTGAGATGAATGTAAAATATATCACCAACGATTACAATTAAGGTTTTAACTGAGCAATAAAATCAATAATAATATATAAGGATTAACACCATCTAATTATGAGCATTGACTTGGAATTTGAACGCACTAAGGATTCATAATTATCCAAAAAATCATAACTTTGTCACCCAAAAGAATAACTTGCCTCAATAATCCTCAAATCCCAATATTAAAAAAATCATTTTGAGAAGGCCCATGTCAAAACAGAAATAGAGTTAACCAAAGTGATAAACATGGGAAATTTTTGGTCAAAATGATACTTATTCAAGATAATCCCAATAATTCAAGGATCTATATATGAAACTATAAAAAACATATGATAGGGCCAATCAATATTTTGTATTTTAATAACTTCTTTCAATACTTATTAGTTTTCAACCAATCATCAATAATGATAAAATAACACTCCTCACATCCAAATTTTCATTTTCAATTATCGATGGGGGGAATAGCGCATTGAAATACCCATCACTTAGATCCATATACAAAAGAATCAATGCGAACAAGGTAATGAAATCTGTAATAAGGATCAATATCAAAGTTTACTTAGTTGGAAGAGTCAAGGTTAAACACATTGTTTCTATAGTTATATGGTATATGTGGCACCCAATTCAAACAAAAGTGGTAGTTAGTAGGAAGAAAATTAGATATCAAATTTAAGATATAAAGCACACAAAGAGAATTCTAAACAAAGCATCATTGAAACTCAATTGTGGAAATGACCAAATGGAAAAAGTAAAGCTTAGGGTCAAAAATAATTCCATTCAACTTAGATAAACAAGTCAAGTTGAGTAGCTTGTAACTACAAAAAAATCTTTAAAATTTTGATGCAATTGATTGTCGATGAAATCACAATGGTTAATGGAAAGGAATCAGGGTATTTTTTAAGGATTCTAATATTATACTTTAGTGTAGTATCCTAGGTGATTGTTTTGGATTGAAAAACACATGTATATAGATATGGAGCCGAATATTAAATATGAAATATACAATTCACAACTGAAATGTGTAAATTTTGGAAAATATTATGATAAAAAAAACATATTTTATGTAAATATAGGTTATATTAGAGACTAAAAAGGACCAAATAGCGAATTTATTTTTTGAAAATAAGTCCAAAAAATAGCTAATTGGAGAAATTCGCCCCTAAAAAGTACCCTAAAAGGAATCATATGAAAATCCATCAAAATTGTGACAAAGTAATCTCACAAATCTTAAGGTAAAGGAGAAAAAAATGGAAGTATCACAAGCCAATAAGGAAGGGATTTCACATTCATTCAAATACAATGAATTCAGTAAACCCTAGGAATAATTTCCAAAACGCCAACAAATAATTTAAGCCCTAAACCAAAGAAAGAATTCCCAATTTGTAGATAAAGCAGAGAAAAAGGAGTAATGCCTACCTTATTAGTGAAGACAATTTTTTATGCTTCTAAGAGAAACCACTAACCATTGACTCCATATAGTTGTAAATTTTGATCTCAATAGAGGTTGATAAACTTGAAAACTTGGTGTTTTCAAAAGATAGAAAATAACACTTAAATATGGCCTTTATAAATTTTTAAGGTTCATCACTTTATCATCAACCATAAAATTCAAGAACTAGATGGACAACCAAAATAGTGATAGAGATAAATTCACAAAACTTAAAAAATGAGCTAAAATTATTATTCCAATCACTTGAAATTCCAAGGGTGTACATTAAGGATTGATTGATCTTGATTAATAATAAAGAGAAAATCACCAATTAATTAAGCTTATCTATGATAATGCATATAGAATAATATTAATCAGAGGGTTGGTACATCGACTAATCCTAACACATGCCACACTCTTGGTTGAAATTGTCTTGTCTAAGTCTCAACACAATCAAACTTCTACCAATCAATTGTAAATGCTAAAAATCAATTGGCGGCAAGGCCTTCATAACCAAGGCATGCAAATTTTAGTCATATTATCTATGGTTAAAAGTCATATCACTTATAATGGTGAACCCTCTCATTGGTCATATTACTTATAATGGTGAACCCTCTCATTAGTCATATCACTTATAATGGTGAACCCCCTCATTATATTACTCAAATATTTTTACACACAATAGAAAAATAGCTTCAACAACTGGTGGATTAATCACTTTCCACCATAATACTTAGCAAATTTCAACTTAGGAGTTGAGGGAACAAACTTAAGACCCCAACCATCATTGTCCACAAGATAGGGAGAAGGACTAAATTGCAAGATTGAATTTTCACAATGGAATGGAACACTTTGATCAGTTTCATCCAATTTAAAAATATTTGGATGGGGATGGATTTTTGGATCAAAATAAAGGCTCAGTTAATTTAATTCAAGACGACATTAAAAAAAGGTCAATCAACAAAAATTGTGGAAACTCTTTTATGTCAACATCAAAGTGGACTGAAAACCTAACTATTTTCCTTCCGCCACCCTCTAAACATTTCCTCTTTCCTACCCAAAGTATCTTCCTCAACTAGGAGGTTGAGGATGCTTGTTTCTTCCCCAAAATATCATCTTACCAATCAAAATGTAGGAAAAAATCGAACATTAATTAGGCTTTTCAGTTCATTCCTATTTCATGATTAATCAATCATTGAAATTATTTCATCAAAATCAATAAAAAGGGACAATTATTTGTCTACGATATCAAATGCATCATTATCAAGGAAAAATACTTGTAGAAAAAGGCTACAAGACATGATTTGACACTAGCTGGTTGGTCAACGGGGGATTTAGTCAAAATCTAGACAAGACACTTTACTATAAATAAATAAACTATTTGAAACACTTTCAGATATCAACTAGAATATAATTACACTATTTTAACTCCCAAACATGGAGTTTCAAATATCCCAAAACCATCATCAAAACATGGAAGTGTGATAATGTGATTTTGTACATCCCAATAATGAAACTATAAAATAAAAGTGTTTTAATATTATAATATTCACTTCTGAAAATGAAGTTCATAGGTATGAGCTAAGACTTAGCAACATAAATTAATCCACTCTTATGCTAAGGAATTATTAGGTAAAATAACCTTTGACCAGTTGAATTCAAGTAACATTGTAGTGATCTACCATCTCTAAGGGCCATAAATCTATCACTAGGTCAAGTTTGATGTACAATGGCTCATTTAGAGATTATTTTAATAATAAATCAAGTTTTGTTTTGCATCAAAATTTCGTTACAGTTATCATCTATTTTGAAATTGGCATTCATATCATAGAATTCTAAATTTACATAATGAAATAATTGCAAAGATCTAGGATTCATGTTTCATATGCAATGTTTCATCCATGGTTTATTTCTACATTAACATTTATAAATAAATATGGATAAGTAGAATACTTGGAAGGTAGTTTGCGTATCTCCTGTAATTCCTTTTCACCAAGCCTTTGTTTTGACCAAGACTTAGTGAATAAACTGATAAACCACCCTGTCGATGAGCTCTTATCATGCTGGCCCTAGGAAACCAATGAGTTTCCTAGCCCCCGAGCCCTCAAACCAATAATCCCAATAGCAGATCTCGTTAGTGAATTCCTCCCTAATTTTCCATTTCCATGAATCAATAGCACAATTTCCACATACAAATTCCCTTTGAGTTTCCCCCCTCCTCCAAGCCTCCATCTCTGTGCCTCCACAGAAAACTTCTAAAAAATTCCAACTTTCTTTCACCCCTTACTCCCCCAAAGAACACCCTCCATCATCCCCAAACTCTTTCCTATATACCATTTTATACCTCCATTAGCATTCCCATTTACTCCACCGCTCTCCCAAGATATTCATTATGATGGGTTGTTTTACAATCTAATTCAAAATAAAATATTATTTATTTTGTACTTCTTTTCTCGAGCAGTTCAATGGTATTAGGAATAGTTAAGTTGAATTTGATCGGTTGAATGTACATCATTTAATGGTTCTAGAATCATTCAATTTAGGACCTTCATGAGGTGGTGGATCCATTATTAGCCTTATCCTTCATTTACTATGTTGAATAGAATAATAATTAAATAGTTATCGTCCTGACTCTTCCAAATTTGAAGTGGCAATTTGATGAATTTACAAAAATCTAAACTTGGGTTCTTTGTCTGGCATGGCAGTTCTTTTATTAATAGATTTATTTTAATGAATCCTATATTAACTTACTCGATACATTCAATAAACTAATAATACCTTTACAATGTTTTCGATCAATCACTTTTAAAATATTAAACTTGGTAATTGGACATTTTGACACATTCGTTCATGAATTTTGTAATGGACAATTTATTGTAGTTTAATTATAACATAATAATAATAATAATCTCAATTACTACTTATCATAATTAATAATAATAATAATAATAATAATAATAATTGAGGGTAAATAATAATATCAACATTTATTTGTTTAAATTCTAAGTACCCTAGCAATAATCTAGTACACTTTTATCAATACTCAAGGTATATTTAATGGTTTAAATAATCATGATTAATAGTTAAACAGTACAACTTTCCAAATTTAATGCTTATCAACAATACTTCATATTGACTACACTACTTTTAATTGCTTATTACAATGTTTACATACCATTAATTAATAGTTTAATTGACTTAATCTTACACATATCCAACAACTAAGCATCAATTATATGAATTTGATCCATACATAATTATCATATTTTCCTACTACAAATTATACGATTATTCAACATGTTACTTATTTGTATATTGATACTAGTGTACATGTGCAAAGTGTGCATGTGTGGACAATGTATGCACAACTCAGAAATTTACTATAAGCAAACATCATTTCGCCTAGGAATACCTGTTATTTAATAATATTATTCATTCATGCAAGTAGAACACACACATAAATATAACATAATTATCTTAGCTTCCCAGTTATTTAACAGTTAACCCTTTAAGATTCACATCCTTACCTTTGTGTGTATATTTAGTTTAATAAATCAAGCATGTGGAAGGGAACCTACTACCACTAACTCAAGATCAAGGAATACCCACTCTCAACAATACTAACTAACATATCCTCCCATCCTAACCTACGTCCACATCCTCCCTTTCCCTCCTTTGCTAGTACAAAAGTGGATGCCAACTATACTGACCTAACCACATAGAACCCTAGAGAAATAGCATCAGATAACTAGCGCACCTAGCCTATCCTAGCAGGCATCCGACCGTCATCATCACAACAACTTGGGGAGTGTTTCTTAGAACAACCCTCCCATGACCCCGGGTATCATAATGGCATAGGGTGGGAAATACATCCATCCCTCTCAACATATTGGGTCTATACCCTATCAAAACTATATTGTGTTTCTATCGAGATTATTGGAATGTGTCATTGTATCATCAATTTGGAAAATAAGGCTCTCTGCAAAATATGTACTACACCACACTTCATATCAAGTATTCGACTATTGCATGGCCCTTTTGTCCTGTGGATTAGCACTTTGTAAACATATATTTATAACAATATATCCATTCAATCATCAGTTGGTCCATATTATTGATATCATTTCCTTTCATCACATAAAATCATTAAATCGATCACATCATGGGTTGGTATCTCCGTACCACATCATATAGAGCATATTTCATCAAGGGAAACAATTAAACATACACTGTTGTTGTGAAATAAAGGAATCTCATGATAACTACAGCATGGTAACCGCACAAACATAATAACATCATGAGAATGATAACATCATAACATCATAATCCTAGTATCAACATAAGCATAGTAACATCATAAACATGGTAGAAACATGTAAGAAGGTTTAACATGTCAAAAATATAGCTTACCCAGTCTAGCTAATTCTAACAGATAATAAGAAAATAAAGTGCAATATGTTTGACTGATAACATTCCTAGTCAAAGTATGGGGTGTTACATACACCCACCCTTTGGTAAACTTCATCCTGAAGTTATGGTCAAAATGGTGAGGGGAAATATCAACGCATAGGCTTTGTGTTCTCCTAGGCAGTAGAACATGAGTTATAATTGTCCCCTAGATGTTTGTGTGGTCCATAGGAAAGTGCAATTTTTTTTATAGTTTATTTACCATTAGGTGATTCTCTCGTCGACAAACACTTTTTAAGTGTCAATTTCATCATATTTTAAGTTTGGCAAGTGTGCTATTACCCTCGGAACACAATCATATTACAATCTTTATAATAATTGTTCAAACATGTCTACCAACAAGAGTAATACAAGATGCCTAAAATGTTTTACATCACCTTCCTACTAGGATTCACCATTACTATCTACAATTATTTTTATGTAACTTGCTGACTCTTATAACTATATTTTCTTTATATACCGTTTCTTAATTTAAAACCCACAATATTTATAAGTATACATTACACCTACATGATACTATCCAATGTGATCTCTACCCCTTTTTAGGTATCTCTAGCTCCCTGAGGATTTTCCCTTACTAAGCCTCCTTTGCATAAAAGAAGTTTAACGTTTGGGAAAACATGCCCCCTGATCGTCATTAGATTTATAACCTAGCTCTAGTTAATGAAAATGACTTATTCTTGGTTTAATTATAAATTAAATTTCTCCTATTTATTCTCCAACACAACTATGAGGCCATCTATTGATAAGGCAGTAGTAGTAATTTTTTTTTTAACGAAATTCACAATCATTCCTTTACATGATCACTGAAGCGTTGGAATATTATAAATACACTCACAACTTAGGATAAAATATTTAATCATTATTTGATTAATTTCCTACCCACTAGTGTATATAGTTCGCATCCACTTGCAGTACAAAGTCAACACTTTCCATCTATAACCCAAGAATGATTTAATTCTAATACTGGGTTTATCTTGACCACTTTATTGACTCCCAGAATTAGTAAGTGCACTTTCCTGCAGATTCTTCCTTATTATGCTTTTATCCGTCTTTTCTGTAGATAAAGTAAAGCTAGTTATCTAGGAAACTGGTATATTTTGTTACCAACCCATCCTCCATTATTCTATCCATATTCCAGGATTAGCAAGTCTTTCCATTACACATCATAACTCACTCATTCCTTATCTAATTCGTGAGATCTTGGTCTAATTAGGAAACTGCTTTATTCACTTATGGGGGTTTATCATATTTAGTAAGCCTACTTTATGAGCTAGCATGAGTTGTCTCCTAGCAACTCTATTTTCCTTTATAAGGATGTATTACATGTGTAATAATATCAATTATCATTTATTGATCATTCATTAATGTGTGTTCATTGATTTCTCTTCTTCTCTCCTTATGCAAATTCTTAGCAATTCTGTTTGAGGTTAATTGTGTGCCTAGAACCTTAGCTAGTTTATAAAATTCCTAATATGTCATCAAAGATTTAGAATTTATACATGGTATCAAAGATCAGGATATCAAATATATACATGACATTAGATCCATGAGAGTTCATTAATTAATCCTCCTTTTCATATTTGCAAGTACAACTTCAAATGGATTTGAGAGTATCAGTTCCCCTTCTGACTCCATTCACAAGCTATTTAGAGTGGAAATTGAAGATAATTTCATATCTAAAGAGACAAAAACTCTATGAGATATCTATTGGAGCTGGTGAAGAGTCTTATGAAGAGCCAAGTGACTAGCTAAATAACTGTGATAGAGCATTTGGAGCTATTTGTCTGGCTATTTCTCCAAGCATGTGCTACCTTATTGATTCTTCTAACCCAAAGGATATCTGGAAAACATTGGATAGAGTTTTGGGAAAGCACAATGAGGATCCTTCTAGCTATTTGGAGAGCACCTCTATCTCCTCAATTATTTATCTCTCTCAATATGTCTCGGCCTCTTCATTCTCTAATGAAGTTGATCATGATGAAGAATTTTCTCATACAGTTCATGTTGCTGCTACCCTCTTTGATTTGAATACTTCCTCTTCCTATCAAGAAGAAAATATTGAAGAGCCATCTTTTTCTATATCTCTTAAAGTTGAAGATCTTGATTCATCTTCTTATAATGCTAATAATGAAGAAGAAGTGAATAATGGAGCTTCCATTTCCATTGTTGATGATTCTCTCACACATTCAGTGTCCTCTATGTCTTCTATCATGGATTCTAACATCCATGTGTCAAATCCTTTACACTTTGTGCATACCTCTCTCCTTGATGGTGCACAACTCAGTGTATTCCTGGATGCTTTCTTATCTATATCAAGTCCTATTTGTGTCATACCACTCACCATACTTGATCTCGTGTGCTTTTGCAACTCCTCTTTTGTTGTTGGCATCAATCCTTAGAGCCTCCTTAAATATTTTGAACATCACTCTTTTTCCTCCTCTCATACTTCTACCATAGAGGATTCTTTACCAGTATATTCCCATGAGTCTACTGATGTGCTTATATGTGATCTCTTGGATTATTTAAATGTTAGATCAACCCATGGATTCTTTTCATTCGCACTCCTTGATCTTATGACCTCTCCTTGTTCCTACATGATCGCTTGTACACATACCCTCTGTGTAAATGAAGATGGAGACATTATACATTTTCTTGGACATTTATTTCACCTATCTGGATCTGACTTCATCTCTACTGGTTCGAGGTTCAATTCATTTCTTCATCTTTGAGCTGATTACAACTCTCAAGAAATTTCAGTCTTGCTTACACATCATTGGATCTCACTCGTTCTACATGGTCCTAGTTTCCATCTTGAATTTGTTTATGCTTTTTATCCAAGTGAGCATATTTATCTTCTTCCCAAGATTAAGATTCCTCTAGACATCAGCATTTAGTTTGGAGCAGCATCAACAACATTTCAGCATTTTTTGTTTTCCTCTCATGTCCTTTCTTGAGGGAGTATTTTCCGCATGTGGTTTTGTCGCTTTCCTTAGTTCCTTGGATAAATTAATTGTACAAGGGTGACCATAGCCTTGTTGTTGGGCCCTATATGATCTATATTTCTAATTATTTTAGAGATATCATCCTAAGTCAGACTTAAAGGGGGGTGTAGGAATATTATAAAACCACTCACAACTTAGGATAAAATATTTAATCATTATTTAATTAGTTTCGTACCCACTAGCCTAGATAATTGGCATCCACTTGCACTAAAAAGCCAACACTTTCCATCTATAACCCATGAATGCTTTAATTCTGATTCTAGGTTGATCTTAACCACTTTATTGACTCCCATAACTAGTAACTGTGATTTCCTGCAGATTCTTCCTTATTCTGCTTTTATCCAACTTTTATGTGGGTAAGGTAAAGATAACTAACTAGGAAAATGGTATCTTTTGTTGCCAACCCATCCTCCATTATTTTCTCTCCATATTCTAGGATTAGAATGTCTTTCCCTTACACCTCATAACTCACGCATGCCTTAGCTAATTTGGGAGCTCTTCGTCTAATTAGAAAACTATTTTTTTCACCTATGGGGGTTTATCATATTTAGTAAGCCTGCTTTATGAGCTAGCATGAGTTGTCTCTTATATTCTAGGATTAGAAAGTCTTTCCTTTAAACATCATAACTCACTGTTGGCTATCTGGGCAGACCCGAGTTTACTAATATACATATACCAACAATACCCCTAACTCACTGGCCCTTTCGGCAACAGACCGTAGAGCAGCCTGAAGTCTCACCCGAAGTGATATTATGGGTTGGCCGAAGACTCAGGTGTCCTCAACCAGGTTCTGTAGCATCCTGGAGTCTCGCATCTTCTCTCAGCCAGTGAAATCTCTCTACGATGCGCGGTTCTCTCTTACTCGCGGGTTCTGACAGGGGAAGGACTCCTATCGCATCGCAGCGACTCGGGCGGTGCGCAACTCTCCCTTTCGCTTAACCCACACTCAGTGATATCTCACACCACAGCTCCTTTGATGGTGCGATATCGCCTACTATCAACGTGATATCTTCTATAGTACGGCCCATTGCGACCCTCACGGTCCAGAGGCTATCTCACTGGGTGAAATGACTTGGCTAACTTTCAACAAGATAATAAACACTCTGACTTGAACTTCCACAGTTCAACACACTCACATCGTTATACTTAACTTATTGAATAAGTATACTGGAAACACTTTAACAGAATGACTTATTACTGTGTGAAACAAGCGCTGATAAACTCATATGCAGATACTTGATACATGTAAATCCACCTTTAACCTTCAATAATGTTGTAACTGAATGAGGACATACAGACATTTACTAACTGAGATACAACATTCATGTAATAGATAACAGATATCAACTAAGTAAAGCACAATCACATGAAATAATCACATAACACACTGGTTTTATGTGGTTCACTTCCAGGGTAGAAGCTACGTCCACAGAACTGTATTTATTATGTCTTGAGAGAGTACACAGTTCTGCTACAACTTGTTGTGCAGCTAGAGATCTTCTGGGTAACTCCACACTCACTGCTAGGAGCCCTTCTCTCCTAGATCTCTTCTCTTTTTCTATATTGCCTTCTTACAATATTCTCTCTCTCTCTCTCTCTCTCTCTCTCTCTCTCTCAATCCCTGCAGATTGTTACATACATACTCCTGGAATCGGCTACTGGTTACAGTAAGGTGACTATGGACTGAATAGCAGAACCAGAGCTCGACTCTATTACAATACAAAATAACTGTGAGCTAACAGACTACTGGACTCTTAGACTAGCTAACTGTCTAAATAGCTATAGTTTATCCGACTAGCTAACCTTTTACAATATAGTTTTCATCCCTTTATAGGCAGCCCGAAGGTCTCGCCTTTACAACATTGTGGACCTTTCCCAAAAGTAACCCAAAAACCCTAACTGTGATAGTCGATCTATTTGTACTCGAACTGCCACTTTTTGTCACACCACAGCTCTCTGCAATCTTCCACACTTCCCGGTGCTGATTGTGGGTACTGGGCGCCGCTTCCTTTTTTGTCCTTCATCTTCAATACCTTGGCCTCGTTGCCCCTTTTCCTTTATGAGGGTAGCTGAGCCCTCCTGTCTTCTGTCACTGCCTTGAACGCAATGGGTGAGATCTCTCTTCTCAGTCATTTCCTTTAGTGCAGTGGGTGAGCTCTCTCTTCTCGGCTGCTCAGGTACTGTTGTCTTCTTTGACTTCTCTGTCCCAATAGTCACAGTTTCCGGCTTTGATCTGCAGCTAGAAACATGCTACGGTGTCGTATCTTTACCTTATCTCTTATATCTTCACCAAAACTGTCTATCCGCCAAAATGGCAGCTTCTCCTGTAGCTGCGGGACCCTACTCCAACAGTCCCCTAACACTTACTTGTGGCTCGTCCTCAAGCCACTAACATCGGGCTTCTCCTGCTATACTTTCTCCTTGGCTTCCTACGAAGTCTTTGTAAGTTTCTGCCGAAGTCCTGCGACTTCTTTCTCCATAGTTTCGACACACTCTTGTGCCGAATCAAGCATAGCTTGACTAATACTGGAGTCTTCTGTTGCATCAATTTCATTTTTGGTGGTAGTGAACTCCCTAACCTTCTGCTTAACCACCTCGACTAGCTCTGTGATTTGTTCCTGATATGGTTGAAGCAGGTTATTGATTTGTATCTCATTTGCTCTCAACCGCTGCGCTTCCTGTTGCAAGCGATTCATCTCTGTCGTCTTTCTCATCTTCGCAAGAGCTCCTAAACTCTTGATTTCTTCCTTCATTGCTGCTGTGGCATTCTCTATTTGTTGAATGCTTTGCTGGAGTTCTACTCTCTCAGGATGCTCATCTAACTCCGACCATGTGTTCGTCGCATCAGCTAGCACTGACTGTGCATCGTCTATGCGAGATTTCAGCTGTGCGAAAGTGATTCTCAAGGCCTCTACTCTCGCTTCCTTGTCTACCTAGGGGGTGCCCGATGCTCGAGCCTCAAGCTCAGCAATCTGTGCTTTGTGGTCTTCTTCCATATTGGTTACTGTTTCTTCCAGAGCCTTTTCTCTGTCTGCAACTCTTCTTACCTTCTGCGTGAGAGGCAAGGCAAACTCAATGTTACATTGGGGTAACTCCAATGCGATGCTCTGTAGGACCTGATTGAGATCCTATTCTCTTTCTTCATATGTTCTTAACTCCTCCGCCTTTGTCTGAAAACTTGTGGTGAGTGCTCCATTCTTTTGTTTCAGCTGTGTGTTTTGTTTATAAGTCGTGATCTCTCTATCTCTGAGCTCTGCGCTTAGCTGCTGTTGGATCATATGTAACTGATCAATGTGAAACTCTGCAAGGTTAACCTCGATAGGTTGCCTAATCTGTATCTGTACGTCCATCATTGAAGCAGGGAATTGGATGCTCCCTGGTGGTATCAAGACTGTATTGATGCGATCCTTTGCCAAGATTTCCTCGCAGGAAATCGACTGTGTTGACCTTTCTCCTGCTGGCATCTTGATTAACTGAGTGTGGATTGTGGCAGTCTTCTCGGTTAGTGTTTTTAACTCCACAAGCTGCTGATCTATCGCCCCCTGCAGCTTGCCCTGCGATGCCTGCATCGCCTGAAATGTGTCGTCCATTTCGTCCTTTAGTCTTGCTGCAATTTGTTCATAGTCATCATCTGTCAATGCAGTCTTCAAAGGTAGTTTTGTGGCTTTCTGCTTTTTCTTCTTCGTTGGTGAATCTAGTGGCGCCTCCTTTGGGTCTTTCCTCTTTTCTCCCGGTAGTGGCACTTTTGTTGTATCTTGCGTCTGGGACCCCACTTTGTCTTTTCCTTTGTCCGATGGGCCTGTCTACGCGGTACCTGATGGTAGTGTTGTGGTATCCTCTAATGCTTGTTTCCACTCGTCGTCAAAGTCTTTGATGACGTCTTCGACATCCTGTGCTGTCATCCTGAACCAACCATTAGCCCAATTGTCCCTTTTATACCTTTTTGGCCTCAGGTAGATTCTATGGCTGTCTGCCATAAAATCAAGCCGATTATCATATATGTCCATAGTCTCCGTGTTGATCCGTGGTGTCTCTTAGATGATTCTCTTCAACAGTTTATAGTATTCGTAGAATACTATCATATTGTTATTTTTCTTGGCTGGGCTACTGCTCTCCCATAAGTTGGTATAGCACGCGCCTCTAGGCTCGCCACTTGCTAGCTGTCGAAATTGGGTATGGGGCGGGTCCTTCCACCTGACGAATGTACATAGTATAAACAGCCACGAAAAATGGAAGGGGTGGTTTGCCTCATCCTGGGCTATCAAACAATCTTGCTGAAAAATATTTAACAAAAATAAACACCAATTGAACTGTTCAGCTTCTGCAACTTGTATGGCAAGGTGAATTACTGATCTTGTGACTTCCTTTGGGTGAACCTTAGTTAACAGTCTGCCTGCAAGCAGACTGGCTGTAAATATGAGTGTATCGTATGTTAAGCTTGCGATGTCATAAGCCCGTCCTCCTCTCTGTAGCTTATACTTGGTAACTAGGGCTGGTGGTAGCTTGGAATCATTGGTATTTCCTGTTATATGTGTCTTAAGGTCCTTACCAGTCTTGGACAGCCCAGTGATGCGGTGTATCAGGTCGACATTTAGGTCGACCTTGTTACCTACCCAGAGGTAACCTCGATGTACACAAGAAAGTAGTACATGCACCACGGCATTAACCTCTGCACCTCGTCCAAAATGTGGTATTCTCAACAAATTGAGCAAGCCTGAGGGCTCAAGAGTCTGGACATGTTCCATAGGAACATATTCATCTACACCTGTCCTTGGGTTCTTCTGAATCATAAGATACTGATCCGGCTGGAACTGAGGATATGTCTTACTATATCCAAGGTTATAATCTATAAATTTGACATTAGGGGCATATCCTAATAGATATCCATCTTCCTTTACTCGAGGATCAATCGGTGGTATGGGAACAGGAAACTTAGCACTCTTGGGAATGTTTACCTCTGGTGCGCCTTCAACTCGTGGCACAATGTAGTCTGGTGCGCTATGAACTTATTCCTTCGGCTCCGGACTGGATTCTTTTATTATCTGAGAGTGGCTTCTCATCCTTGGCGGCTGTCTGACCTGTGATGAACTTGGTTTCATGCCCTTGGGTGGTGTCTCCATAGCGAACATAAGGCCTCCACGCTCGAATCATCTCAAAATGTCTTCTAAAGGTTCCTCCTCGGACAGAACCCACTCGGTGCAATACTCTGGATTGGCAATGGCTGCGAAATAGGGAAATCACAGCACTCTGTAATGAAATTAGCTCTACACAGGGAAAACTTAACAAATTACTCTATAGCTCTCGGATCTTGCAAAAGTAACCGTCCTGAATGAATGATCTCTACTTTTATGATGAAGGCTATAATCCCAGACGCAGCGGTCATCTAGGTTGAACCCATCGGTGGTATTAATTGTATGGACGAGACCATACCTGTCATTTCGATCCTCATTAAATGCTAAAATCTGATCAAATTTCCCTCGAAACCTGTGTGCAGGCGCCGGTCTCGTCGAATATTTACTAGATCTGGAAAATTTATGATGCTGTTGCCAAATCTACAGTAAGGTATACCGGTCATTTCTTCATTAACTGCCTGTCAGAAGACGAATTGATTGGCCCTCTGTGTCTTTTTCAAAACTGGGTATGTGGCACAGGGACTCATCGCCTTACCGCGATGTCACACCGCATCACCTGTGCAAAACAAACTTAATAGTTTTTTTTTTTTTTTAGAAAAACTCTCCTCATGCAAATGCTTTTTACTTGCCGGTGTAGACTAAATACCGGTGTGATGCCTCCTTTCAACTACACTGGACATCTGCACTCTCATATCTGTCTGAGTTAAGGCTGGGATATGGAGTGGCTAGCACTGTAAAGCTTAATCCTACTGCCATTAATGAAAGTGGGAAGAAGCTCCCTGTTCAGTTTGCTGAGCTGAACGGCACCTCCATCTGTAACTTGCTGAATCTGGTATGGCCCCAACCAATGCATCTTGAATTTTCCTGGAAACTTAACAAACTTACTGTCGTAGAGGAGAACTAGGTCTCCTATCTGAAAAATCTTGTTCTTTACATGCTTGTCATGACAAGCTTTCTCTCATGCCTTCTGCACTTTCTGATGGAATCCTGCGATGAACCTGTCTTCCTCTAAGGCAAGCAGCTGTGCTAGCCTTTTATTCGTCATATATGTGTCTGTCATCCCAGTGATCTGAGCAATTCTTAGAGTAGGCATAATATAATCCATAGGCATAACAGCCTCTTGTCCATACACCAAGCTGAAAGGTGTATGTCCTGTAAGTTTCTTGCATGTAGTCCTATAAGCCCATAACACAGCATTAACCCTGAGGTCCCAATTGTTTCTTTGGCTGTTGCAGATCTTAGTAAGAGCATTTTCTAAAATCTTGTTAAAGGCCTCCACCGTACCATTAGCTTATGGGTGGTAGGGAGTGCTCTTATGGTGCTGTATCTGGAATTCCTCTGTCAAGGCCTCAATAGCGTGGTTCAAGAAATGGGTGCCTTGATCGCTCATCAAAATTACTGGACATCCAAATATATTGATGATGTTTTCAAAGAGGAACTGTGTAGCTGTAGTAGCATCACAATTCCTTACTGCTTTAGCCTCCGCCCATCTGGTGAGGTATTTTGTTCCTGTGATGATGTATCTCGCACCAGTTCGTTTTCCTGGTGGGTTGATAGGACCCACAAAATCTATAGCCCACTTGTCAAATGCACGCAGCGTAATCTGTGGTCGCAGTGGTATTTCATCTCTCCGTGAAGGTTTTCCTACCCTCTGGCAGATATCGCAGCATCTGCAAAATTCCTTAGTATCCTTATGCAAAGTAGGCCACCATAATCCTGCGGTCAGGATTTTCTGCGTAGTCGGTTTTCTTGCGAAATGACCTCCTGCAGTACCGGAATGTGCTTCTCTGATAATGGCCTCTTTTTCGTGCAGCATGACGCATCTACGCAGGACTTCATCTGGAGATAACTTATATAATTGTCCTGCAATCAAAGTGAATTCTGCTGCTTTGACAGCTAGCTGTTTCTTTTGCTGCTTGGTAAACTCAACAGGTGCACATCCTGTAGTGAGAAAGTGAATAATATCAGCATAGTACTCGTCTACGATCTGAATAGAAAACAACTGCGCATCAGGCAAGTTGTCCTCTAGGTTACTTGGCTCTTCTCTTGAGTCTATCCACGACAGATGATTTCGTCCGGCATTTAATCTCCCTGGTTTGACAATAATTTCAAAATCATACTCCTGAAATAGGAGTAACCATCTGCAGATTCATCCCCCTAACACTGGCTTATTGACCAAGTACTTCAAAGCGAAGTGGTCAGTGAACATCTTGAATGAGGCACCTAGCAGGTAGTGCCTGAATTTCTGTAGAGCATACACCATGGCTAATCCTTCTCTTTCTGTAGTGGTGTAGTTCTTTTCTGCGGTGGATAGTTTTCTGCTTGAGTATGCGATAGGGTGATTGATACCTCCTTCTCCTGGCTGTGTTAAGACGATCCCCAGTGCGATGCCAAATGCATCCACATGTACATGAAATGGCTTGGTCCAGTCTAGGAATACTAAGATGGGTATTGTAACCATCTTCTCTTTAAGGGTGTCTAGACTTTTATGGCATTCCTCATTCCATAGGAATTTTACATCTTTCTTTAACAGCTTTTCCATAGGTGCTGTGATATTTGCATAACCTTTGATAAATTTTCTATAGTACCCAATATGACTAAGCACTATCCTCAACTGCTTGACTGAGTTGGGTGCTGGAAGATTTACGATGATGGCAATCTTTGCAGGATCTACCATCAAGCCTTGTCTATAGACAATGTGACCCAACAAAATACCAAATGGCGCATAGAATATACATTTTTTCAAGTTCAGAGAAATGTGGTATTGCCTACATTTTTCTAACATCAGTCTTAAATCACCTATATGTTTGTCGATTAATCCAAATACAGTCAAATCATCAAAATAAACCTCTAGGAATTTATGGATGTACTCTTTAAATACAGCAACTACTACTCTTGAAAAGATAGATGGTGCATTTTTAAGACCAAAGGGCATTACCGTATACTGGAATGAGCCCCATTCTGTCACAAAAGTGGTCTTAGATCGATCTTCTGGATGGATTCTAATCTGGTGATAGCCTGAAAAGCCATCGGTGAAGGAGTAGACCTCCTGTCCTCCCATGTTGTCTAGAACTTCATAGTAAAAGGTGTCGAAAATGGGTCATGAAGTGATGCATCGTTGAGTTTGCGCAAATCGACACAGATTCTTATTTCTCCTTTGGTTTTCTTCTCTTGCACGAACATGGGACTAACCCATTCACTTTCTTCCACTGGCTCAAAGATGCCTGCTGCTAGCATCTTATCGATCTCATCCTTAACTTTTTCTTTGTGCCGAGGATTTAATCTGTATGGACGCTGCTTAACTGGTCTAGCATCCTCTTTCAATGGTATCCTCATTACTCCCAAGTCTCCAACTATTCCCTTCATTTCTGTGAACTTAGTGGGGAATAAGTCCTGGTAGTCATGTAACATATCTACAATGTGTCCTACCGTTTCATCGTTCCAATAGTCTCCAATGGATGCAAGCTCTGGCTCTATGTTTGTGCCAATGTTGATCTTCTTAATCTTGATAGGCTCGGTGATAGCTGGAGTCTCTAGCTTCGGTCCATCAACATCGCGAGTGCCCTCTGACTCTGGGATGTTGATGTTGCGAGGATCCTCATCCTCCTCCTCTGGTTCTGATGCAAAGTTATAGCACTCGAGCGCATCTTCTAATTGGATGGCCCATTCGGGTTGAGTATGTACTGTTAGGGTAGAGTCCTCAAAGATCTTAATATTTATAACGTCTAAATCCTGATTAATGCTTGGGTACTCAGATTCAAAAGCGAAAGTGAGTTCGAAGCTATCTATCATAAGTGGCCATGTAGTTTTTCCTCTGCGCAACTCTGTCTCAGTGTACCAATTCTTTGGAATTTGGTCTAAAGTGTGAATGAATCGATGAACCCATTCATCCTCGGGAATGTCCGACCAATTTTGTTCACAACTCTGAATGTGTGACCTGGGGTCACTTTCTCCTGTATATTTCTTCTGTAGACACTCTTTGTCATTGGAAAACCTGATCGCCGTCAATCTCTTGAAGTCGTCCCATGACGCGATATGTTGCTTGTGTGCATGCCACCATCTTACAGGTGTGGCTCTTACTGCAAGGTCAATTGCTGGCATCCTCTGCTCTTGAGGAATTTCTTGTTCAAACTAGTATAAAAAATCATTGACATCCGCTAAGCCATCAAACGACGGAATATCCTTAAGCTCTGCTCCGATCCATCACAGTGATTTAGTCAGATATGCACATCTGTGAGCTGAAACTTCATAAAGTCTGTTCTATCAGTTCTCTAGACCAACATCCGAATCCAATGCACATGAGCTGTCGCATCGCCAACTGATATTTCCTCCTGTGGTTGGGTTGATGTAGTCGCTCTGATTGGTGGTCATCTGATAGAGGCTCTCCATATTACGCGCCTCATCCTCTACTTGGATAGGTTCAATATATCTAGGACCCTGAAAAGGATCCAACGGTGCGATGACCCGGATCTGTGTATCCTCAAAGGTCATTTGTCTTTTCTTTAAATCGATAACAGCCATGTTATCGATTGCCCAATCAATACCTAGTAGAGCTGGATATGGTCTACTATCACCAATGATTTCTATAACTTCAAAGTCTGTAAAACTGCGAACTCCATCAATGTCAACTGGCACTTGTGGTAATCGACCCAGTGGTGATACTCTCTATTGATTGGCTAGTCACAGGTGGATAGGCGATCTGGTTAACTTGGGGCTACCCATCTGTTCCCATGTCTACTTAGTCAGAACATTTACCTCTGATCCTAAGTCTAGGATTACCTCATCCATTTCAAATTCTCCAACTTGTGCTGTGAGTCGCATCTCTCTTCCTGTTCTTGTATGGCCCATAATATTATGAATAGCGCACTGCTCACAGAAGAAGATGGCGAATACTGATCTATGATGCACTGAAGCTCTCTGATAGATTTCTCATTTCTTACGAGTTTCAAGCAACTCTGCAGGAAGGATTGTACGCTTCCTATCGACTCATCCTCATCGCATCTTCCTGATGTGGTAGCCTGCGATGTCTCCACAAGACTAAGGCCACAAGGTGTTTGTTGCGGTACACCCTTAGACGGTTGTACCTGGGGTCCTGATTGTATAGGTTCATTAAAGAAAGTTTTAGCTTCCTAAAATGTTTCTTTATTATTCTGCAGGTCGAGTGGTGTTGATTTATTAGTAGCTTTGCGCACCCACTCCAGTCCTGTGTTCTTTTCAGTATCCTGCGATGTCCCACTAGTGGAAGCACCGTTGCGAGTCACAATGTTGACTTTTGGTTCTGGCTCTTTCTGCTCAGCAGCGATAAGCTGAATGTTCTGGTGTACCGCTAGCTTAGGTTCCCTGATCTTGGCTATCAAGGTAGGACATTCTTCTATAGCGTGATCGTAAAATTTGCAATAATTACATGTCGTAGTAGGGCTCTGACAGTCCCTAGCATAATGTCCTACAACTCCACAGTTGTAACAAGTAATCGGTCCATGGCCACGGCCAAAGCCTTCACCACGGCCAAAGCCTCCTCCACGGCCTCGTCCTCTGAACCCTCCTCCACAGCCTATAGGAGCTGGTTCATGCTGTGGTCCTGCTGCTGGACCCGGTGTCTCTGATTGGACTCTGTACAAGTCATGTTTTCTATCGACCATGAGATCGTAGGCTCTGTAGGTATGGTCTTCGTGTCCTACTGACTTACAGAAGGTACAGTATAAGTTTTTAGGTATCTATACATACTTATGAAGTAAAGGGCATTGCTGAGGTGGATGTCCTCTTGTTCTGCATAGTTCACACCATGGCCCTTGAGTTTGTGCTAAGGGGTTAGGAGCCCCACTTGCTAAGTATTCAACAAATACTGGACAGTTATCTTTAGTATGGCCTTGTGCTTTACACTTGATACACTATATGTCTTATGCAATCTCTTTTCCTTTTCTAATCTCATGAATCTGTAACGTGAGATTTTCTAACTGGTTTTGCAAGTTTGTCATACCTGTACTGGTCTCAGCTAGAGGTGATGTCTCCAGTTTCATTGCCATCTCCAACGCTTCATCCTGTGTACGGAGTCTTTGCTGCATCAGTGGATGTCTAATATGCGGGAGCAGTGCTGCGATGAACCATTCCTTATGCTGCTCCGGCGCAAACTCAAAGCTAACTTGGTCTATGAGAGTTTTGAATTTCTGATCAAAGTCCCATACTGACTCTGTAGGTAGCTGTTTAATGTCTTTGAGCTCTGTGATACACTGCGATTCGGACTTGGGCTTCTTAAATTCTTTAATCATGGCAGTCCGAACCTGTATAAGTGTTCTGGGTATCGCTAAGGTATACTTCATATACCATGTTAAGGCTCGTTCCCTAAGTGTGGTGACCAACTGTACAAGTTTAATATTATCATCGTGGATTCCTTTAATGGTCCACATGGCTTCACATAGAAACCAGTGCTGCTCTGGGTCTTCTGCCCCTGTACCCTTAAAGGTAGGTAACTTCATGTCATCCCCCGTTCTATTTCTACGTGGTGGAAGCTGATTTGCTGTGTTACTACCACTTGGCGGTGTAGATGTAGGTGATGTAGCGGTGGTATGTGCTATGGGTGAACTACTAGATGGAGTTCCTACGGGATTGTTCTAAGTCCTGGTTGTTTTCTGTGGGGTATAAGGGTGGTAAGGGATACCCCCTTCTGTTCTTTCTGTATTACTATGACTCTGCTGTCTAGTATTATTTGAACTGTTTTCAAATATGGAAGAGCTGAAATCTACTTTATATTTCTCGCCACTACGTGTACATCCAATATCATCAAAATCACTCTCAAACTCTTGTGACATCACACTTTCTTAGCTTACTGGTCTGAAACTATATCCATTACTCCTTTTTCATATAATAATATCTTAATAGACAAGTTTAAAGATTTTACGTACTTACCGCAATATCCTTTGAAGAAGTACCGCTCAGCCTCGCTGAAGCTTTTTTTCTGTTCAACTGCAAACTCTGTAACAAAGCCTTCTAGCACACTCGCAAGCCAGAACTCGACTGCTCGTATAATGGGATTGTCTATGCTCTTCACGGTGTGAATCAGCTCCAGTGTCCACACGATGTTTCTTTTCTTTCTGAATATATTCTAATCAGTTAGCTTTGATAACCAGTCGTACAGCTCATTTCCATAGGCCGCAAAAAATATCGTATGCAGGTCTTTGTAGATATGTTTTTGCAACCATTCCTCTGTACTCAGTCTAGGACTCTTGTTCTCTGTCACGGCAACTTCTCTTTCTGTAGACTCAACCCACTGGTTGAGTTCTTCTTTAGTAGGATGCCAACAGAACATTAGCTCTTAGTTTGTTCAAAACTGGCAACAGAACCATTTGTTGGCTATCTGGGCAGACCCGGGTTTACTAATATACATATACCAACAATACCCTTAACTCACTGGCCCTTTCAGCAACAGACCACAGAGCGGCCTGAAGTCTCACGCG
Organism: Pseudotsuga menziesii; assembly: GCA_001517045.1. Taxonomy (NCBI): domain Eukaryota; kingdom Viridiplantae; phylum Streptophyta; class Pinopsida; order Pinales; family Pinaceae; genus Pseudotsuga; species Pseudotsuga menziesii. Next base: position 62,996 of record LPNX010053354.1, read on the forward strand.
AAGTGATCTTATGGGTTGGCCGAAGACTCAGGTGTCCTCAACCAGGTTCTGTAGCATCCTGGGGTCTCGCAGCTTCTCTCAGCCAGCGAGATCTCTCTGCGATGCGCGGTTATCTCTTACTCGCGGGTTCTGACAGGGGAAGGACTCCTATCGCATCGCAGTGAATCGGGCAGTGCGCAACACTCCCTTCCGCTTAACCCACGCTCAGCGATATCTCACACTGCAGCTCCTCTGATGGTGCGATATTGCCTACTGTCAACGCGATATCTTCTATAGTACGGCCCACTGCGACCCTCACAGTTCAAAGGCTATCTCACTGGGTGAAATGACTTGGCTAACTTTCAACAAGATAGTAAACACTCTGACTTGAACTTCCACAGTTCAACACACTCACACCACTATACTTAACTTACTGAATAAGTATACTGGAAACACTTTAACATAATGACTTATTACTATGTGAAACAAGCACTGATAAACTCATATGCAGACGCTTGATACATGTAAATCCACCTTTAACCTTCAATAATGCTGTAACTGAATGAGGACATACAGACATTTACTAACTGAGATACAACATTCATGTAACAGATAACAGATATCAACTAAGTAAAGCACAATCACATAACACACTGGTTTTACGTGGTTCACTTCCATGGTAGAAGCTACGTCCACAGAACTGTGTTTATTATGTCTTGAGAGAGTACACAATTCTGCTGCAACCTATTGTGTAGCTAGAGATCTTCTGGGTAACTCCGCACTCACTGCCAGGAGCCCTTCTCTCCTAGATCTCTTCTATTTCTCTATATTGCCTTCTTACAATATTCTCTCTCTCTCTCTTTCTCTCTCTCTCTGTCAATCCCTGCGGATTGTTACATACATACTCCTGGAATCGGCTACTAGTTACAGTAAGGTGACTATGGACTGAATAGCAAAACCAGAGCTCGACTCTATTACAATACAAAATAACTGTGAGCTAAAAGACTACTGGAATCTCAAACTGGCTAACTGTCTGAATAGCTACAGTTTATCCGACTAGCTAACCTTTTACAATACAATTTTCATCCCTTTATAGGCGGCCCGAAGGTCTCACCTTTACAACACTGTGGGCCTGTCCCAACAGTAACCCAAAAACCCTAACTGTGACAGTCGGTCTATCTGTACTCGAACTGCCGCTTTCCGTCACACCACAGCTCTCTGCAGTCTTCCACGCTTCTCGGTGCTGATCGTGGGTACTGGGCGTCGCTTCCTTTTATATCCTTTGTCTTCAATACCTTGGCCTCATTGCCCCTTTTCCTTTATGAGGGTAGCTGAGCCCTCCTGTCTTCCACCGCTGCCTTGAACGCAGTGGGTGAGCTCTCTCTTCTCGGTCGCTGCCTTTAGTGTAGTGGGTGAGCTCTCTCTTCTCGGCCGCTCAGGTACTGTCGTCTTCTTTAACTTCTTTGTCCCGATAGTCACAGTTTTCGGCTCTAATCTGTAGCTTAGAACATGCTACGGCGTTGTATCTTTACCTTATCTCTTATATCTTCGCCAAAACTGTCTATCCGCCAAAATGGCAGCTTCTCCTGTAGCTGCGGGACGCTACTCCAACACTCACGCATGCCTTAGCTAATTTGGGAGCTCTTGGTCTAATTAGGAAACTGCTTTTTTCACCTTTGGAGGTTTATCATATTTAGTAAGCCTGCTTTATGAGCTATCATGAGTTGTCTCTTAGCAACTCTATTTGCCTTTATAAGGATGTATTAGCTATGTAATAATATCAATTATCATTTATTGATCATTCATTAATGTGTGTTCATTAATTTCTCTTCTTCTCTCTTTATGCTAATTCTCTGCAATTCTCTATGAGGTTAATTGTGTGCCTGAATCCTTATCTAGTTTATAAAATTACTTATGCAATCAAGGATTTAGAATTTATAAATGAAGTACATGAATTACTCAACAAGTACGCTCTTAATTTATTATAACTCAACTTATTCAGCACGTCTATAGATAAAACTTAAACACATAATATCATATACCACAAAATAATGATGCCTATTGTGAAGACAACTTGTCTCCTTCCTGAACTTAGGCTATGGATGCATCGCGTAGCCCTCATCTTACGTCATAATAAACACTCAAAACGACATAGGAATAGTTGTAAGCAATCACCTAAGTGATACATACTATCGTCATGAAACAAATAACAAGTCGCTTTATTAAATAAATTTAACTTCCTTAGTCTATGTAGAATAAATGTGTACTTATTTGTATGTTAAAAGTTAAACCCGCTGATCAATGCTTCGTAAGTTAATTTATCTAGGAAATGACCCTTGTCATAAGTTTTACAAGTGCATTTTCCCCTATGTGTCTCTTCAAAATCATATCTATAACACTACTATGAAGAAATCGAACATAATCTTATCCCCTATCTTGGGAATAGGATCTAATCATAAGGTTGAAGAATAATTTGTCTCTATATTTTATAAATACATTTTTACAATCCTACCATTAATTAATTAACCCATATATATATAATCACTTTACAAATTTAAAATAATTTAATTAATTTCATACATTAGATTTTAAACAATTTAAACCCTTAAATTCGAAACATGGTTAAAATTTTAAGCCTTCTAAACTTTTACACTATTTAAAATATATTTTAAGACATCCATTTAAAAACCTTTTAACCTTAAACATTCAAATATTAACAATTTAAACATTCACCGTTTAAACGGTTTAATTTAAAACTTTAAACATTGAACTATTTAATTTAAATTTTAAACTATATATACAAAAAAATATACCAAACAAAAAATTAACATAGAATTTAATACTAATCTAAACCTTACTTTAATCCCTTCTGCCAAAAAAAATACATAGAATTTAATACTAATATAAACCTAACTTTAATCCCTTCTCCAAGAGGCTCACCCCTCCTCTTTTCACCGCTTACTCATCTACCACGTTCTTAGTACAACTCCATGGCCCCTTTCTCCCCATGCATGCTTCCACCAGGAAGTCCCCACCTCAAAGGCTTCACCGCTTACTCATCTACCACGTTCTTAGTACAACTCCACTGCCCCTTTCTCCCCATGCATGCTTCCACCAGGAAGTCCCCACCTCAAAGGCTTCACCGCTTACTCATCTACCACGTTCTTAGTACAACTCCACGGCCCCTTTCTCCCCATGCATGATTCCACCAGGAAGTCCCCACCTCAAAGGCCTATCCACCCTAGTACCCTACCTCTGAGCCCTACCTAACTTCTCTCATCTCCCGCTCCACCTTCCACCGGGGAGTTCCTCCCAGCGTCTCTTTCCCTTATACGCTACCAACTCCATCAACCCATACGATTTCCTAGCAAACGGGAAGGAATGGGCTGGACGTGTGTCACCAGGGGCACCCCGCTCTTAGTGTTTTGTTTTTATAGTAAGAGTTATTCATTGAAGTGCAGAGCATTTAATTCTGCTGCTGCAAGATTGATGATCTTGTTGAGCAGCTCCAACAATCATCAAGCTTGGCATTAAATGTTCTACAACTCAATAAATAGCTCTCGCTGTGTTGCTGTGTTTTTGTGTTTCATGGTCTCAAGGAGGGAAGAGCTAATCTTCCTTGGGAAAAACAACCCCAAACTATTTTGGAAGGACCTTCAAGCGAGCAAGAAGCAAACTGAAAACAATATTAAAGGCACCAGTGGCTTGAGTATGCAAGGAAACTCTATGAGTGAAATCCTAAGGTTGAACCCCCTCCCCTTTAGTCAATACCACCACCATTACTAAGCTTTTCATCGTACAAGAGATTGAGATGGGTATTAAGAAGTTAGGTGTTGGAAAAGCCAAAGATTTAGTAGAACTTCAAGCTGAATATCTAACGTGGGGCTCAAAAACTCTGGCACCTCACATTACAGGAATCTTCAACAACATCATTCAGCAGGGATTCCCTACAGGTTGGACAACTAGCCTCACAATTCCTCTTTTCAAGAGCGGGGATGTCAACAATCCCTCCAATTATAGGACCATAATGGTAAACCCCTTGTTTGCAAAGCTATTTGGAAACATGCTAGAAAATAGAATTAGCAAGTGGGCGGAAGAAAGGGACAAGCATGCTAAAGGACAAGCAGGTTTTAGACCTAAACATTCCACGGTGGACCATGGTATTACTTTAAGGAACATCATTGAAAAAGTGTGGGCGAAAAAAGGAGAAACCCTTTGTTGCTTTGTCGACTTCAAAAAAGCTTTTGACACGGTTCCCAAGGATAAACTATGGCACATAATGGAGGAACTTAGGGTTCCTATACATCTTAGAGCAGCTATTCACAAGCTATATGAGGAGGTCAAATTCAAAATCAGAACATGAGATGGTATCTCCGAAAGTTTTAGAAGCAATATTGGGGTCAAGCAAGGGTGCCCATTATCCCCTACCCTTTTTGGCTTATATATTGACAAACTTGAAGAGTGGATAAACCTAGAGGGCGGGTATGGCGTCCTCATTGGCGAGTATGTGATAAGGCTTCTTTTGTATGCAGATGACCTTATTTTGATTGCTAAGTCTACTCTTGGCTTGCAAGAGCACTTGATTTCTCTTGAGCACTTTTGTAGAACAGTTCGGATGCAAGTAAATACTAGCAAGACGAAAGTGGTAGTTTTCTCTAGCAAAAGAAAACATAAACAACATAAGTTCTACTTTGAAGTAGTGGAAGATTACAAGTACCTCAGAATCGACTTCAACAAAAGTTTGAGTTGGGAAGGTTGTAGGAATAAAAGAACTCTGGGAGGTTGGAAAGCATTTTATGCTTTCCAAAATAGGTGCAGAGAGGCAGAGTTATGGGACTGGAAAACTATGCAAACCCTTTTTGGGCTCTTAGTGATCCCAGTTTTTCTCTATGGTTATGGAGTTTGGGCCAGCAGTACCTCTGACTTACAGTGGACGCAAATAGAAAAGATTCAAAAACACATGATCACAAGCAAGTTCAAAATTAAGAGTTCAGTGCCATACGAAATCATGCCAAGTATAGGGGGGTCTTCTATTGAAGCAATTGCTATGGTGAAACTCATAAGATATCTAAAAAGAGTTGAGCAAATGGAAGAAGGTAGATGGCCTAAGGTTGTCTTCAATGACATATTGTGCAAAAGAAAGAAAACTTGGATGCGCCAAAATATTAAATGGCTTAGCAAGTAGGATATGTGCTTGAGCATGTGTCCTACGAATAGTAAAGAAATAAAAGCTTTTGTTATCAATAAGTTACACAAGTGGACTTGGGATAAACAGCTCAGGAGAAAGAGAAAGTATTATATTGAAGAGTTTAACCGTTGTGAGACCGGGAGTTGGAAAAGGCCAAAAGAAGCTTGGGCAGAAAGAGTGTGTATTTCTTGCACGGCTGGTAAGGTGGAGACAGAAAAACACTTCATTTTAGAGTGTGAAGCCTTTAAGGACAATAGGGAGAGGTATGCAAATATCTTGGCGAATAAATTGTGGGAGGATTTATTTAACGAGGGGACTGTGGAAAAATTGGGGGCACTCATCATCAAGTTGAATAGACAAGGATTGAATTGCAGAAAACAGCGTCCGAGTTCATCTGTCCATAGACTATTCTTAGCCTCGCGGATGCTAAAATATTTCCTTCCTTAACCTTGTGGACGTTAAAATATTTCCTTCCTTCCTGCAAGGTGCCCCTCCCATAAAGCCAGACACTACCTACTCGCGCGGGAAAACCCTTCGGGAGAGATGCCAATGGCAGGTTCGAGCTTCTTCTTCTCCTGATCGAAAAGACTTCCATGTATGAAAACATTGGATATGGTGGCCAACACTATGTTTCAATTTCCCTGTCCATAAATGGTTATTATCCCTCACAGATTTTGACGAAAAGCTCTGCAACTATAGAAATGACACCTACTCGCTAGGTATCCATTACATATCTTAACTTATGTGGCCACTTGCGAGTAAACTTGGTCCAACGTCTTGGAAAAGTTACTGCAATCTTCTATTCGTTTTTTTAAATGGGAAGCTGGTTCGCTGGGTTGGTTGCTCTATCGTTAGCAAACTATTTGTCGTAAAGGAGTTTCTCTGGTTATAGTTCTCTGGATGAGTGCGTTCGAAGCTGCCTTCCCCTAAGTTCTCCATTCATAATTAAGGGAGAGTGTGTTCGAAGCTGACTGTTGCATATTCGATGACCTCGAGGTATGTTTGAAGGATGACCACTCTTGACCCTTCCTCAATTTGGAGTAAGTGAAAAACACTTTAAATATTAATTAGATGATCGAACACATTTCTTCTTGTGTTGTTTTTGTTCCCTCCCTGAAGCTTGAATTTTATTGCGTTGGGATCTGACCATGGTTGAAATTGAATTGCATTAGATTGGGCTCTAACCGTGATTGAAGGGAAATGCTTGACCCAGTGTTTTAATTCATGACATATAAAACATCTTTTGAATTTACAGTAGGGATACCATCTCCAATGGAATTTCCAGGTTGAAAGGACTACATCGCTAGCCCCTGAGAGCGTTGGAGTAGTCCCCTTGTTTGGAGGTGGGTATTTGGGGATCCATTTGGCCAGAATGACAGTAGTAGGAGAATGTTAATGTGGAATGTAATCTAATCATAGGGAATAGAAGAATTTGACAATGTGCTGAAATTTAAGAAGATATTCAGGAATAGCAACAATTAAACTATCTGCTCGTAAATCGTTGGAAACCTTTCAAAGTAGTACCGATGGCATTGAGAGTGAAATGGAAATCTCAGATCTTGCAACACCCAATAATCTAGTTTCTTCGATTACCTATGTGAACGACACTCTATGTTCAAATATATAAAAATTTCCGAAACAGACTCTAGCAGTGGGTAGCTATCTTTTCCTGGCCACTTAAGTTTTGAAAAAAAAAAATGGTGAGAGAGTTTCTCTTTCCATTCATGTTCTATCTCCTCAATGGAAAGATCGCTATAACTTAGTTTCTAGTCTAAAATTCAGAAAACAAATGAATTAGTTTGTCAGTTTTGTTGTGCCATTGTAGTTTTCAAAGGTAACAATGTCATTGACCTCAATATCAATTCCATATTTTCCTTGTGAGCATTGGTAGCATCTTAGATGTAATGTGTTCCAGGTTCTCATAGGTTCATTGTTTGTATAATGTTTCATATGGTTAACAAATCCCTGAGGCAAGTGTGGTGGCTGCTGGGAACCCCCTCCTGCTTCTGCTCTTGCACTTGGCCTCAGGGAGTGGAGGATACCTAGCCCGTGCTGCTGGGCACCCTTCCCATTTCCTCACATTTCCCCCACTTGACCCCGCCAAGTGCCCCCTTGGCTTACATACGCGTAGAGCATAGGAAATTGTGTGGACACTCACGGTGACAGATTTGGGAACATGCATGGACTTGGAGCTTGCTTGGGCTGGATGCTTAATGGAGACTGGAAAGGATAAACAACGACAAGTAGTGCATGATCTCAATGACCAGTGGGCTTCCCATGGGCACTTGGCAATGGCAAGATGATTATGCTCTTAGATCTTATTTAATGGTGACGTTTCTTTTTGTGTTTTAATGGGGGCGAGAAATATTCAGCTTGTTGCACACCATTTAATATGGTCATTTAATGTTGCAAGTCATTTAATGCAGCCGCAGCAGGCTTGATACCCGTTAAATTTCAAGTTGTTTGAGATTTAACAGCTTATTAACACCCACAAATAGATAAACTCATCCTTAATCTTAGGAGGTCACGGGTTCAAATCCAGAGGGGGGTAGTGTATGTACACCTCTGTAGACTTTAGCAGTTAAATCGCTGCGCAAGGGGGTCCCTTGTCCCACAAACAAGGGGGTCTCATACACCAATTTGGTGTCTCGCTTGGCGGTGACCTTAAAAATAGATTATTATTATTATTATTATTATTAACCAGGTATAATAAAAGTTGGCAAAGCCAAGCTATCAATAAGACGCTGACTGTAATTTGTAATTTATGGAGAGCAGATAAGAGCAACTCTCATACACAATTATAAATAGCTTACACAGATCGGCCTGATAATTAAGGTTTCTTGGTTAGGTTCGACTCGTGCTATCCACCAAGAAGACCAGAAAAACAAGGAAGTGTTTCCTTCTTCCTCCCTCTACGAGGGAGCTGTGACAGAGCTGCTCTACCATATTGTCTTGTAATGGCCATCAATCAAGGTAAAATCTATTTTGTTTTTGTTTTATATATAGTAACTCCTTAAATATATATCAATTTATTTGTTGAAAATCCTTACGTATATTCCAAAATTCATTTCTATAAAATCTATTTTGTTTTTGTTTTATATATATCAACTCATTAGATATATATAAATTTATTTGTTAAAAACCCTTACGGACATTCTAAAATTCATTTTTGTAAAATCTATTTTCTTTTATTTTATATATGTTAGTTTTACATGATTCCAAATTTGAATATGAAATTTAGTCTACGCGCCAAAACACATAAATTCACTTTTATTTTGCTACTCTATTGAATATGTAAGAGAATACTTCATTCGACAGATAGGGAGAATCAGTAATGTGCGTCTCAAAAGTGCTAGAGCTATTCGAATTTCATTTCATTTATTTTACTTTCAATTAGATTTGGTTTATGTCAATAGACTTTTATTTTTATATTTTTGTTTTCATAATTTCAACTTATTACCACTATTTTAACAATTGAATTATTAGTAGTAAAATTCTAACTTATCTATGTATTGGTTCTGTCGAACACTTGGGGAGTTGGGTAAAGAATTTAGTGTTGTATCGACTTAAATTCTGTACATTTTATTAGTTACTCATATATAGAGAGAGATATTTCACGCTAATTATGTTTAGTCTAAGCATGGAAAAAAAACCTTTTAGGACCTGGTGTTTGAGCCAATGGTAATCTATCATCTCTAAGGGGCATGAATCGGTCACTAGGTCAAGTTTGATGTACAATAGCTGATTTAGAGCTTAGTTTAATGATAAATTGAGTGTTTTGCATCAAAATTTTGTTACAGTTTTCATCTATTTTGCAATTGGAATTCATATCATAGTATTCTAAATTTCCATAACGAAATAATTACAAAGATCTAGGATTCATGTTTCATATGCAATGTTTCATCCATGGTTTATTTCTACATTGACATTTATAACTAAATCTAGATAAGTAGAATACATGGAAGGTATTTCATGTAGCTCCTGCAATTCCTTTTGTCCAAGCCTTTTTTGTGACCAAGCCTTAGTGACCAAACTGATAAACCACCCTTCTGACCAGGTCTTATCATGCTGGCCCTAGGAAACCAATGGGTTTCCTAGCCCTCGAGCCCTCAAACTGATAATCCTAATAGCAGCTTTCCTTAGTGAATTCCTCCATAATTTTCCATTTCCATAAATCAATAGCACAATTTCCACATACAAATTCCCTTTGATTTCCCCCCTCCTCCAAGCCTCCATCTCTCCCCCTCCTCGGAAAACTTCTAAAAAAATCCAACTTTCCTTCACCCCTTACTCCCCCAAAGAACCCCCTCCATTATCCCCAAACTCATGCCTATATACCGTTTTCTACCTTCATTAGCATTCCTTCTTACTCCACCCTCATCCCAAAACATTCATTGTGATGGCTTGTTTTACAATCTAATTCAAAATAAAATATTAATTTTTTTTGTACTTCTTTTCTTGAGCAGTTCAATGATATTGGGCATAGTTAAGTTGAATTTAATGAGTTGATTGTACATCATTTAATGGTTCTCAAATAGTTCAATTTAGGACCTTCATAAGGCGGTAGATCCATTATTAGTCTTATCCTTCATTTAATATGTTGAATAGAATAATAATTAAATAGTTATCATGTCGACTCTTCCAAATTTGAAGTGGCGGTTTGATTAATTTACAAAAATATAAACTTGGATTCTTTGTGTGACATGGCAATACTTTTATTAATATATTTATTTTAATGAATCATATCTTAACTTACTCAGTACAGTCAACAAACTAATAATACTTTTACAAAGTTTTCGATCAATCACTTTTATAATATTAAACTTGGTAATTGGACATTTTGACACATTCGTTCATGAATTTTGTAATGGACAATTTATTGTACTTTAATTATAACATAACAACAACAACAACAACAACAATAATAATAATAACCTCAATTACTACATATCATAATTAGTAATAGTAATAGTAATAATAATTAATAATAATGATAATAATAATAATTGAGGGCAAATAATAATATCAAAATTTATTTGTTTAGTTTCCAAGTACCCTAGCAATAATCTAGTACACTTTTATCTATCCTCAAGATACATTTAATGGTTTAATTAATCACGATTAATAGTTAAACAGTACAACTTTCCAAAGTTAATGTTTATTAACAATACTTGATATTGACTACACTTCTTTTAATTGCTTATTACAATGTTTACATACCATTAATTAATAGTTTAATTTACTTATTCTTACACATATCCAACAACGAAACATCCATTATATGAATTTGATCAATACGTAATTATCCATTTTTCATACTACAACTTATATGATTATTCAACATGTTATTTATTTTTATATTGATACTAGCGTACATGTGTAAAGTGTGTGCATGCATGGACAACGTATCCACAGGTAAAAAAATGTACTGTAAAAAAACATCATCTCGCCTAGGCATACCTCCTTTTTACTAATAATATTCATTTATGCAAATAGAAAACACACATAAATATAACATAATTATCTTAGTGTCCCCATTTATTTAACAGTTAACCCTTTAATATTCATATCCTTATCTTTGTGTGTATATTTAGTTTAATAAATCACGCATGTGGAAGGGTACCTACTACCACTAACTCAATATCAAGGAATACCTACTCTCAACAATACTAATTAACATATCCTCCCATCCTAACCTACGTTCGCATCCGCCCTTTCCTTCCTCTGCTAGTACAAAAGGGGATGCCAGCTATACTGACCTGACCACATAGAACCCTAGAGTGGTAGCATTGGCTAACTAGTGGACCTAGCCTCTCCTAGAAGGAATCTAGTTGTCTTCATCACAACAACTTGGGGAACATGTCTCAACACATCCCTCCCATGACCCCATGTATCATAATGACATAGGATGGGAAATACATCCATCCCTCTCAACATACTGGGTCTATACCCTATTAAAACCATATTGTATTTCTATCGAGATTATTGGAATGTGTCATTGTATCATAAATTTGGTAAATAAGGGGCTCTGGAAAATATGTACTACACCACACTTCATATCAAGTATATGACTATTACGTGGCCCCTATGTCCTACAGATTAACACTTTGCAAACATATATTTATAACAATATCTCCATTCAATCATCAGTTGGTCCATATTATCAATAGCATTTCCTTTCATCACATAAAATCATTAAATCGATCACATCATGGGTTGGTATCCACTTACCATATCATATATGTCACATTTCATCAAGGGCAACAATTAAACATACACTGTCATTATGAAAGAAAGGAATCTCATGATAGCTACAACATAGTAACTGCACTAACATAATAACATTATGAGAATGATAACATCATAACATCATAATCCTAGTATCAGCATACGCATAGTAACATCATAAACATAGTAGCAACATATAATCAGGTTTAACATGTCGAAAATACAGTTTACTCAATCTAGCTGATTCTAACAGATAATAAGAAAATAAAGTGCAATATGTTTGACTGATCGCATGCCTAGTCAAAGTATGGGGCGTTATAAACATCCTTCGACTACCCTAGAAATCAGAATGCAACTAAACAGGAGGCATCCATAAAAAATCAAGTATCATCCACCAAGATTATAACCAATTTCAATGTTAAAATCTTATTCAAATGATGAAAGAAAATCTTAATAGGATGAATAAAATAAGAAATAACTTAACATAATTGTCAATATCATGACTAAAAAGATGAGGTAGTAGTCTTGATACAAAATATTGATATGATTGACAATTTGAATCAACATAATAACCTACATAACAAGGAAAATTCAATTTTTCAATTTGGGTGTAGAGTCAAGTGGTTGTGAGAAAAAGTTGTTATCCTCCCCACCTGAGTTGAAGTATCACTTTGTGACATGTTTTCTCTTACTGAGTTGATTTTGCATGTGCTATATGACAAATTCATGAGTTGGTGACATGACCCTTTTCAATAAAGAATATGGGGTTTAGTTTGAGTACCATCCTCATAATTAGGGGAAGTATCTAAATGGTTTCCCCACGATATGTTACCTAAGAAAATTGACCCAAACAATGCCAACTCATTCCATACTCTTGAAAAAACCATAAACCTTTTAAATGCCTAAGTTAAATTAAAATTATTGATATCCGTTAAATTCAAATTATCAAGGATTCATAGGTTTCCAAGCAATCATAACTTGTATCACTCAAAAAGACTAAACTTACTTCAATAAACCTCAAACCCTAATCTTGAAGAAAACTCACTTTAAAAATACCCATGACAATAAAAAAACAAACTTAACCAAAGTGATAAACCAGAAGAACTATTTAGTCAAAACGATACTTATTTGAGGACCTTTATATGCAATTGTAATTGTCTAAAAAAAGTCCCAACGGGATTCATCCAAACATAAATAAACATATTCAAACATATCCCAAGGCCAATCAAAAATTTCTTTCATATACCATCTTTCAATACCAATTTGGTTTTAACCAATCATTAATAAATAATAAAATCATCTCTTCCAACACTTGGCTTGTCACTTTCAATTATAAATGGGAATGGTACAAATCATACATTTTAAAACCAACCATCAATAAATAATAAAATCATCTCTTCCAACACTTAGCTGGCCAGTTTCAATTATAAATGGGAATGGTACAAATAAATACATTTTTCTAAAAAGGTGTTCTCCAAATCCACGAGATGGGTAATTTCTTTTTGGAATACGAAATAACCAAGTAACATGCTCATTGGATACATATAAATACTCACCATCCAACTCTGGGTTAAAAATATATATCCAAACTAGATAATCAAATTCACAACAATGACCAAAATAAAGGTCAACTAAACTAGAAGAATCAAAGTTGAACACCTTTAGCATGATGAACCTTTTTCTAAGCACAATCTCAAATATTCCACCTTGTTAGACTAATATACATATCAACACTTAATTTTAATTTAATGAGAAAGAAAGCATGTTTCACAAAGTTTTATTTTTATAATGTGTATATGCGTGCTTGCTTTTGAGTTTATAAATTATAAATAGAATTTTCCACTATCATAATAAGGTGTACAAATAAAAGTTTTGTTGTGTAGGTAGAGGTTTTATTTTTGTTAAATTAGTGTATATGTTGATAATGTATATGTTGTTTAATGGTGGTTTTTAAGTTTTTACTATAATGTATTTATAAATCTATAAATTTATGTGTTTTTAAGGAAAACTTCAAAATGATATTTTCATTTGAAATAATGAGTGCTACAATTGTTGTTATAAACATTTGTTTTTCTGCATCTTAGAAACTATGCTTCCACTTAATATTTGTTTTTTCCTAGTACATTCATTTTACCTTAGCTTCTTACTAAAAACGAATCCCAAATATTTGTAAGTTGAGTTATTACTAATACCCCATGTTCAAAACTAATTTGTGATGATTTTGTTTAAAGGAAAAAGACCATAATCTTAGTATTCTTGATGATTAAATCCAAACCAACCTTTATACAAAAAACTATAAATAATTTTCTACACTGTAATATCTAAACATAGTAAGTTGATAAGAGGACAAAAATGAACCCTTTCACAGGGGGTTCTCTCCTAAATCCAATAGAAATTTTGATAGAAGTGACCATTCCACTTGATTGATTAAAACTTTGACCATGGAAATTTTCTTCCATAGATTTTGGTCCATTTTAAGATGGCCCAAATCACCAAAATTTCAAAAAAATATTGAATTAGGACAAAACTTCACATAACTAAAAAAATTAGTTTATCCATTTATTAATGAAGGATAAATATTCTACATTTTCGACCTTTTCAATTTGTCATTCTCACTAGACAATATTTACCAAAATTACAATTTCATATGAATGAAATTATTGTTTTTATGATAAAATGAAATTGGCATCAGGGGTGGCAGGTGCGGGGGGTATACTCTTGGATCCCGGAGGACAAATGGTAGAGACCTTCGCCTGGGGTTTGGGAGTACGAACCAATAATGAAGCAGAGTGGTTAGCTCTCCTACAAGGCTTGCAGATTCTTCAGGAGAAACACTATTCAAAGGTCTTAATCTTTGGCGACTCTAATCACGTTATTTCCAAACTGCTCAATGGTTACCCCAAGGGAGCAGTAAAATGTCGGCGTTTGTATCAAAAGGTCAAGCTTCTCATGCACAGCACTTATGAATTATTTCACATTCTTAGAGTCAACAATCTGGCAGCCGATAGCCTGGCCAATTTGGGGGCCACTCTCCATCAAGGCCATCTAAAGAAAAATGGGAATCCTTCCTCAATCAAGCACATTCCATAATGAGGAAAAAACCTTTTCTCCGCTACTATTGTAATTATTTAAATGGGGCCCTATCTAAGCAAGCCCAAAACAAGAGGAATAAGGTTTACATTTGTATGGGGTTGTGCTTTAAGCATCCCCTTAGTCTATCATTGCTCGTCCTCCCCTCCATTTTCCCTTTTCCGACCACCCCTCCGCATTCATCCCTATACATCTGCTTTCACATCGAGTTAATCTACCTCTTTAATGTTGGCCTCTGCCTCCATTTAAGGCTGCGTCCTATAACTTCCCTCCTCCTTGCCGCGTGGTTCACTAGCTGTCACCTCTTCCCATCGGAGGCAGCTGCAATAAATCTCCATCAACTCTGGGCTTTAAGCTCATTCCCTTCGCACGAATTAGAGCTTGTTGAGCTTATCAACATGGTTTCTTTGGAAAGTTTCTCCGCCCTTCCCTCTTATCCCGGCTCTGGTCTTGCTGAAGCTTTGCATTATTTGTGGTTTACTGTCTCCGGCATAGCTGAGGGGAGCCTGCACAGCCTTCCGTGGCAGGAGCTCCCGTTAACCTGTGTGAAAAACTCAGTTGGTCGCCGATTATCAACTCTGGTAAAGATCCTCCTGCAGGTTTTGGTCGTGGTTTGGTTATTGGCTGCAAGTGCATTGGGTGGAAGGAAGGCGAAGCTGGCACTCTGACTTGTGTGAAAGGCGAAGAGTTTCAGTTGCAAAAGGAATTGCAGGTGCTTAGATCCTGTTGTGATAGAAATCTGGCTTCAGGCATCCCGGTTCAGTCTCAATTAATTGGCAGTTTGATTCACGTTGCTCAGTCCCAGCTCGCTCGCATCACTCTGTTTTCAGCTGCAGGTTCAATGACTCAGGCAGGGGACAACGCTGGGATGGCTGACCTGAAGAAGAACATGAGGCGTATGTATGAACTTCTTTCTATTAGTGTGATGGATAACCGCAAGATGGCTAAGGATCTTAAGAAAATGGAGGATACAGTTAGCTACACCTCTTATCAAATCAGCAATCATGATGCCCGTATCGACGATAATGAGAGTAATCTACGGGAATTGATGGGGAAGGTGGACAAGATACATGAGGACCTCCAGCGTCTGGTTTCTCTGAATCAGGTCAGTCGAGTTAATGGAGTTTGTGACGAAGCCGTGCTGCCCATGGAAGATGAATCAGTTGCTCAGCCTGGTGGCAACCCCTAGTTCTTTTCTTTCTGAATGAATGTTTTTCTGTAAATTTCTGTGTAATCAGTATGTCAGGGCTTATACAGCCCGAGGCTTTAAATATCTAGGTCAGTCTTATAGGGAAATACTTTGGGATTCTCAGTGGACTGTCTCATGGTTCAGCTTCTCTTTTTTGCTCAGACTCTCCGGTTTTTTGTAAGCTTGTTTTGGATGGCTGTGCACAGCCCACTTTTATAAAATCTTCCTTTTTAGTTTCTGTAAAAATAAAATAAAAATGAAATTGGCATCCTTAAATATCTCTATTGCAATGAAATTATGCAATATTAACATCTGAAATTTGTTGTAATTTCATTAATTCAAAATTATGAACTTACAATATTTTAAATAAAATACCAATTTCCCTTTACATTATTTTAAATAACTTTAAAAAACAACTTTTAAACTACAACTGTGTTAACTTACTCTACTTCTAAATTATTATATAAATCATCCACATAAAATAAAGTCATTATAATCTAAAAAGTATATATCTTATGATTTTGTAAATTCGTTTGTATTAGATTACTTCAAATCTAAATTATTATATAAATCATCCACAAACATAAAATAAGTTCATTTTAATATAATAATCTAAAAATTATATGTCTTAGTTATTTTGTTGAAAAAAATATGTGTACTCCACGCTTTTAAGTAAGAAATTAAAATATACATTTTTCTATCAAAAATTTTATTATATAAATCATCCACAAACATAAAATAAATTATTATATAAGTCATCCACAAGTATAAAATAAAATCATTTTAATATAAGAATCTAAAAATTATATATCATCTATAAACATAAAATAAAGTCATTTTAATATAATAGTCTAAGAATTATATATCTTAATTATTTTCTTGGAAAAAAATTTGTGTACTCGACGCTTCTAAGTAAGAAATTAAAATATACATTTTTGTATCAAAGATTTTTGTGCTAGATACTCTAGACATACACTTTTCCATTGGTTTTTCCCAAGGAAAATCCCATTGTCATTATAGTTTTCTATACTACTTTATCCAAGTAATATTATAGTTTCTATACTACTTTATCCAAGTAATATTATAGTTTTCTATACTACTTTATCCAAGTAATAGTTTCAAATTACACAATATGGAAACCCTCAAAACATTCTTGAGTTTAAAATCATTTTAGCAATTTCTTTTATAATAGATCGTGAGGTCTTTTTTAGAATAAGTTTATAATAGTGGTTGTAAGGTGAGTTCCCTCGTATAATTCTTGTTGAACGTTCCTTTTTGCAATATTAAATCTTATTTAAATAATTTATTAGCTCGAGAATTAAATTCAAGATATATATATATATATAGTAAAAGTAATGTTTTTCACAATCTTATTTTACTCCCATCATCCTATTCATAATAGAGAAACCCCAAGTTACCAATGACACATTGATGGTTTTCACAATCTAATAGTAGTTTTGTGTCTCTAAAAACTTGGAGGCTTGTCATTCTTCTTTGTTTTTGTTATTTTTCTTTGTTTTACTCCATTCAATAGATACAAAAAGGAATAACATTTTTAATCATTATTTGAGTTTTTCTTAGCTCTATACTTTACTAGTACTTTACTAGGAACTAGTGGGCAAAAATTATAAAGAGGGTTGCCCCTAATCTACAAATTTTGGGGTTTCCGTAGCTAGTTCCATTAAAGAAACCCCAAGGAATTTCATGATTTATACGTGGCCTAAGAAAGACCCTAAAAGACATATTTTTTAGAAATATTTTGTGATCATCCTATGCCATTATTACTTTATGTGGTATTGTGAATTTCATTGAAACACTATCTAGTTGTTATCCCACCAAATTCCATAGACAAAAAAGAAAGGAAAATCCTTATATGTTAAGACTTTTTATCTAGTAAACAATCAAAGAGATAGTCAACCAAGGTCCTCTTTTCCCAATTTGACTTGCTAGCTATGACTTGAGAAACTCACCTCCAAACATCTATGGAATAATAACAATCCACAAGCATACGCTCCACTATCTCCTCATTGTTTTTGCATATAATACACCTATCTAAATTTATCTGGTTATTTTGTTTACCATTATCCCATGTTAAAATTTTATTTTCTAGGGCCAACCACTATAGATTTTTCGCTTTCAAGTGATAAGATAATTTCTAGACCAATCTACACCACCAGACTCTCTCATCACTAATTTCTTCTTCAATCCTTGCAACATATCCTAGCTTGATTGTGTAATCCTGGCATGCTCTTTTTTATAGACCACTTAATATGGTTTTGTTGTTTTTTTTAATTTGATAGCATTATTCTTAAGTAAATTTACATATAACTCCCATTTCACTACTAGATACTTTGTAGTATTAAATTATTTATTGATTTCCAACCTTATGCCTAGATATTTATGTTCATCATAGATCATGCATCTCTTAAATAGTATATCCAATAATTATGGATCACATCCAATAAGACAATAGATAACTTGTAAATGCCTATGAATCCTATTCAGTGATCCTTTCATATTCTTACGTTTCCACCATTTCCAATTTTCAAAGCTACCCATTTACCTATCTAGAGAAAGGATTTTACCAAGGATTTCAAAAAAAATATAAGAACCCTATAACTATTTGCTTTCCAATATAAACCAAGGTTCCATAAACACATCTTTTAAATATTGTGATTTTACTCTTCCCTAGATGCCATCATTGCATACAAATCTCTAAATAATTTTGGCTACTAGTGATGAACTGAACAATTAGTTGTTTTTCAGCTCCCAGCCCCTTAATTCTTTAGGTTTTGTCAATTTATTCTACTTAACCAATGAAATTACTTCTCTTGTTATTTTCCTAGTCTAAACAAAACTAAAACATTTCTTTCTAATTTTATTTTAAATACTTATAGGAATATTAGCAATGGTCATCCAATAAATAGGCATTCTTTGTAGTGTTATCTTTACTAGTTCTAATCTTCTACCATGTGATAACCATCTACTGCACCAAACAAATACTTTGGATTCCAAGGTTTTGTATAACTAAGTCCAATATTTAAAAAGGTTTATTTTGGTTTTAAGTGAATCCCAAGGTATTTAACCCCTTGATCCATGTCACAAAATTGCATTCAGAATAGTGATTCAACTTTCATATTAGTTTCCCCATTTATTCCATTAATTAGAAGTGTAGACTTTTTATATTAATCATCATGCCTATTTCTTTGCAATATAACTTCAATAACTCCTTAATAGTATACCATGCCCAAAAATCACGATGTCATTTATAAAGATTAGATGTGTGATGAATACCAAGTCTAAGATTTGAATCCCCTTAAAATCAACTTTTATTCTAGATTCTTTAATGAACATGCTTAAGCCTTCTACCAACATTAGAAAGAGGAAAGGAGAAAACGATAAGACCTATATTAGTCCTCTAGAAATTGTAAACAAATCTTAAGAAGACTTTTTTATTAAGACAATAAAGAAATTTGAAGAGAGAAAACCTATTATCCTATTGGCACTCTTCAAGTTCATGCCTATTTAAAGGAGGAGTAATTGGATAAACATCTAGTTCACCCTATCATAGGCCTTAGCCATGTCTATGTCAATTTTTAAGATTGAGTCAAGTGCATTCTTTCTTGACTAGTACCTTGGTTTGGTGATTGAAGAGGAAGCTTCATAAACAATACCTATAATAATTCCTTCAATTTGTTAGAATCAATTACATATAAAAACATTTAAATTATATTACATAAAGAGATGGTTTTGCAATATTCAAAACTGATTTCATATTTTTTTTAATATATGACGGAAACAAAGGTAGAATTGACCCAACAGTATAGCCTAGGTTCTTAAAAAACCTATAAAAAGCCTTTCTCTAAAATATCAAAGAACCCGAAGTAGAATTCAATATAAAGACCATCAAGTCCTACACTTCTTTGTTTTCTAAAAGAAGTAAATACAACGAAATCTGTACACATTCCTTAATCAATCAAATTAGGAAACATGATTGATTTTCATAACTGATCTTGGAAGTGAGTTTTTAAATATATTTGTATATCTCTGAAGGTATTTACTTTGATCCATTTGGGTAAAGGATCTCCCAAACTATATTAATATGATTTGTAAGATTAGCATAATAACGAAAAGCTTAATGTTATTGTTTCCTTCCTTAATCTAGATGGTATTGCCTTTAAGTTTACATGTGATCTCTCGTTATCTAGTAGTTCCTTATTTTTTATTTCAAGTTCTTTAAGGCTTTGAACTTCATTTTCTAAAAATGTCTCCACATCATTGTTGTCAATAAGAGTTGTAATCCCTTCCTCTACTTCCTTTAGACGTTTTTGGGAGTTTGTAGCATTTGTGGAAGTGCATCTCTTCATGGCATATTTATGTTCATAATATTGTTTGCAAAGTAGTTCATAACATTATAGGATTATGTGTTTTAAGCATAAGGTCTTTGAAATTTTTATCCAAAAGCCAAGAATGGTTGAATTTCAATGGACTTGGGTTTTTGATCTTTTGAATTCAAATAAAGTAATGTTTGTATATTATTAGAATCGCCCCAACCTAATAATAGGTTTAACTTTAATCCTTTCATTAAATAGGGGTTCAACCATTAGAAACATATCTAGTCTTTTAGATATGCTCTCTTTGACTCTTTTAGTGTTTCTCTAGGATGGTACAATATTTATTGGTTCAATGTCTACCACGCGATCAGTCTCAAAAAGGTGTTGTTATCGAAAATTCTTAATCAATGCGGACAAATATTGTTTCCCTAGTCTACATGGGGAAGATCTAGAACAACAGGCTCACATCAATGCATGCTCTCCCTAGATTGTTAAACTACTTGAATGTGAAGCTTTCTTACCTCAACAATGAAGGTGATCCTTGTCTTCTGAATTCTCTTACGATTACTTGTACCTGCAAAAGCATGTAAAGATAAAGATACAAAAGTGAAAGCAACAAGATAATTCAATGATCTATACTAATTATCAAGGAGAAAAGTAATGAATAACTCATATCAAGTACAAATCATTCATGGGAAAGGGGAACATATTTGTATTAACAGAAATAGAGAAGAAAACTACAACCAAAGCCTTAGTGTTGAAGCCTTATCCTCACAATGCCTTTTAACTGACAATCACAAGCTCTATAAACTCCACAAATATCACTCACACGAACATACTCTTTGCCTCATATACCAATAATGATTCAATTAGCATAAAGGTGCTCTCTTGATCCTCTCCTATCATGGTCCATGAAGCTTGTATATATAGGCCAAAGAGGGACCAAAGGGGTTGAGACTCTTTTGGAGGAAGTTGGGGGATCATCCCTAGAGGCTAGGGGTACAAATACCACCTACTCCAGGAAGTTGGGATAAGCCTCCACAAGGAATTTCATCTAGAAGGTTCTCAAAATATTTTCTTTTTTCCATTTTAACATGGTTGATGCTCCTTGTGCACTAGCAGGAGGTGCCAGTGCTCCTTGTTAATGAACAACATGTGTCACCGTGCTCTCTATCATTTGGTAAGAGGATTCAGGAAAGGCTGACACTCTATGTCATAAGGAAAAGGGCATCACACCTCCTAGGATTGAGCAAAATTCTCCTCCAAAAGATGGTTTGGCTAGGTAACTTTAGGGGATTAGGGATAGGGACAACTTTTGGGTATAACAGAATGACCCATAAGGTATGAATGTAGAGGGATGTGATAGGTGAAATACTTTGCTAGACATGACTCGGCATCAGATGCAAAAGAGTGACGAGTGAATACTTGGCACAATACAAGGTACAAACTATCTGACTCAAATCATGGTTGTTGACCAATACACTGCAGATCCATGTACAATGACCAAGTCATGGCTACCAACAATACATTGTAGATCCATGATCAACAAGACTCAAATCGATACATAGCTTTGGAATATACATTGTAGATCTATGTCATTCTGATTCTAACTTGAGCATAGCCACCAGGCATACAATGTGGATCCATTCAATGACTTAAATATACTATGTCGCAACCTGAGGATAGGCACATATTCAGGTGAATACCTAACCACTCAAGGTCTTCATTCCAATACCAAATAGTACGATTTTATCCATGTGAATATATGTCCTAATGTTGGACATGGTAGAAACCACTTGATTACCAATCATTGATGTATACCGTTAACAAGTGTGAGGTAAATCACCATTAATATCAGTGATTCCCAAGGTACTTATGTGCATTCCTTAGGATGTGAATGAATGAGTGAAGTCAAACAATCGATAGAATCTTTCAATCAAAGGCCAATGATCAAAACCCACTTTTGAAAGCAAGAAAACCGGTCATTGAGGCATGCGGGATTCAAGGTACATGACTAGTTTCAAATACTAATTCTTGGGAGATGTGTTGATGTCAACGGGGATAGACTAGTTGAAGGAGGGTCATGATATTTCCCCCATCATCGACACGAAACTTGGAACAAAAGTGATTTTGAATGATTATGATAATGGAACAACCATGGAATTGACTCAGATATGACATACTCGAAGGAAGGTAAGGTAACTGCAAAGGTAGACTGTGGTAAAGACTCCCCTTAAACATTGAATAGAATGACAAGTGACTTGGTAGTATTGAATCAATGAGGAAAAGACCAGACATAATGCAAAGACAGGATGATGCATTCTTTGAATTGAATTAAAGGAGTGAAATGACTCATGAAGGTGGATCGAATCGATGGAAAGTTGAATACCCAATTGTTTGAATGAAATGTAGATAGGTTCCACGTTCAAGAGTGACTATAAGATGCCATTAACACAAATGAAAAATGTCTCTCCATTCACTTAATTTCCCTATTGTGATATATGAGTACCTCTTTTCTTTTTAACAATCTTAAAAAGGGTAACAAACACTCGATATAGCTCATCAAGTGATGAGTCCATCCTCATATGTTTTATGAACCTGAGAAAGGAGGGGTTCATTGCCAAAAAAGATTCCATTTCTCAATTTTACAAGTTCAAAGAAGGTAAACTCAGTTTTATTTTCATGTTTAGAGAGTATGAAATGACTAAGAAGACTTCAAGAATGGAATTTTTCATAAATTTAGTCCCCAATATCCAAAAAATTGTAAACCAATACCTAGGAGAACTCTTCTAGTCGCAATGAACTAGAGTGTACATTTTTCATAAATGAGTCTAAACGGTCTGAAAAATGGGTAAACTATCACCGGATAGATGACCTTTAAAATTCTTTTACAAGTGTGAAATAATCAAGTTCACTTGGTGATATTTTCTTATGTAAAGAGTCTAAAAAGAGCTTAAAGATGACTCCAAGGGGGTTTCATTTTTCATATAAAGTTTTACGAGTCTGAAAAAGTGATAAAAGTATACTCGATACCTTTTCTTTGAGTTTTTAACGAGCATGAATAGGGTATAAAAGGTGCTCATAACCTTTTTCAATTTGAGCCAGAGCATAAAAAGGTAAAAAAGAGACTCCATCGTAGCCAATAATCTCCAATAAGGCCCTGAAATCCTCAAAAGAACATTAGAACACTTTCATAATTAAAAATATGGGAAAACATGGTAAAAATGAATATATTTAACCATTTCTAATATTATTTTTCTATTAAAAAATACAAAAATTGATATAAAAAGGTGAAATAGTAAAAGTTATTTACCATTGTTTCTTTTACTATAGGAGTTGAGTGAAAACTAGTGTTGGAGAGGATAATTTGCAACGAAGATTTCAGGATCTACAAAGACCCATTCAACAAATCATCAGGTGCAGGTAAGAGTTATCACCCTTACCTTCATTTTGATGGCTGGAAATTTTCTTTTTATCATGCATTTTAGGGTTTTTAGGAAGCTGTTAGAAAGGTGAAGAATGCACCCTGGGAAATGTTCTTCTCCCTTTCGTGAGGTGCGTCGACACACCTCCCGAAAGGGGAAACAACATCAAGGGCTCTTTTTCCTCAAGAGGAAGAGACGTTGTCGCTTTGATCCCTTCAAGAAAGAGCATCGGTGGCCGTGAACTTTCAAAATCAATAGATTTAGCATGAATTTCAAGTTTTTTCTCACATGAAGTGTGTCTAATGGTTTGTTCCACAGATGTTCGACACAAAACATGGTCATTTGGAAGGAGTGTGAGCAAGAATTAGACGATGCCCAAGTGGAAATGATGCAATGAAAATGAGGGAATTGAGGGAGTGTGGAGTCAAATAGTACTTTTGGACTTTGGGCATGAGGGATCATGTTTATCTATTAGACACTTGATACGAATTTGGGATCTGGAGAAACAATACTTCCAAGTTGGCACCCATATCCTTACCATTGATGTCGAGGATATCTACTTCTTGAACAAACTTTCTAGGAGAGAGATTCTGGTGTCACTCTCCTGTCCTCTAGGGGTAGATATGAATATTGATGACCTTATCAATGAGCAATGTGTGATTACAACAAGGTCCCCAGGGGGAAAATTATGATCAAACACATTATGGGTCGATCGTTGAGAATATTGGCCTTCACCATTGAGAAGGTGGAAGGAAGCAGGTATTCCCATCAGACTACCAAAGCTCACATGTTATAAGCGTTGGATTGCATATCTCCAATTATATTCAACTGTAGCGAGGGGTTGTTAGTGAGCCTCAAATACCATCTCACGAAATGTCTTCGTGGTGAACTCAAGTAGTTTGATGACGGTTCCATAGTAGTGTATTTATTCTTGGAGAGGGTCCCTCTATTACACCCTTAGGTACCACTCAATAGGTTAGAGCCTCAGGTCCATGTATGTTGAGGTGGGTAGAGGCCATGGCCCTCGATGGAGGTAGTGGAGGGCCCACAGTGACTTATGGTTTAGTATTTTTCCAGTGGCTATGAGGCGAAATTCTGATGGTATAGGACTATGCATATGCAGGGACCGATTTCAGGGGTGACCTTGATCTACCATTACCCGAGGATGAACATTGGGATGATTGAGGTGAGGAAGATTCTACTTTTATTGTGTTTTTTCATTTTATATTACATTTCATTTTTTTGTGTTTTGTGATACTGAGACATGACATGCTACTTTGCAGATATTGGTTCATCTTGACCTACTGGAGAATCATCAATTAAAAGGTGAGGGGTAGTATGAGAAATTTCCATCTGGAACATGGAAGCAGAGGAGGAGCTGCAAAATATTTGACAAAAACCTATAGATATTGATGGTCAGTGTTCCAGACATCTCTATCGATGACCTTACCAAGCGTTATCAATGCCACACTGCATGGGTGTCATGCCGGTTTGGGAGGCTACTCCATAGGGTAGCTCGTGCGGTGATGTGATTTCACGAGAACAAGGATTAGTACGGAGTGAGTGTATACTAAAATATTTGAAGGTTGAAAACTTTGGCCACATTATGTACTAAAAGCTTTTGGCTTCAGGTTTTTTCCTCGGTATTGGTTGTATTTATATATATATATAAACAAAAAAATTTACAAAAATGTGTGTGTATGTGATGTGTTTGTACATGAATGGCTACTTATTACGTGTTTTTGTGATATTTATACATGTGACCAATCATAAATGAACATAAAACATGAGATAAGTACCAATCCAAAACATAATTATCAAATCAAACAACCATTGCATTCAAATGTCTTGGAATGTGTTGATACAAAATGAACTCAAAAGACCTCTCAAGAAGTAGAACTATTTGGAACATATGAAGATGTAAGGGGTTATTGATGGTATAGACTTGGTTCAATTGATGTACAACTAGTTCTGAATCTAAATAAACCCTAATCTAACTCACACCATTTGTTAAAGCTTTAGTTAATAACCAAATCACTGCAGGATACTATACAAAATTGTTCGTAGCGGGACCTAAAAAAGTTCCTCCTGAGCTTACCAAATCACTGGAAGGGAATAAAGTACCCAAGTCATTGATGCGAGATTCAAGGTATAACGAATAGCACCATTCATGAAGCTAGAGTAAGTGGTCATTTGTCCATTCAAGCATAACACTATATAAGCAGACTTACCTAAGACGAATCCTACATTCATAAAAAAATAACAATCCAAATTACATATAGCACACTCTATAAATAATATTTACAATGTATCCATATTATATGACCTAGGAATAGTACCACTCAAGGTAAAGACCATTTTAGGGCTCACCCAAAGGTATCCCATCATAGTCTATCATCTCATAAGATCCTTTCTCTAAGGTGTGACTAACAATGTAAGGCCCATGCCACATGGATTCAATTTTCTACCTCCCAAATTATCGTGTTTCTGGTCATATGCCAGGACCGGGTCACTTTCATTGAAGAGGTGAGGTTGAATGGATCGGCTATATTGATCTTTAATATGTCATTTATGCACCTCATTTTCTAAAGTTGCATCTTGATGAGTCTCATCGAGTTTGTTCTAATACAAGAATCGTTCTTCCTCTAGAATGGTATTGGGTAGCACTTCCACAACATCTTTCAAAGAAGGAATCTCATAATCGATAGGGAGAGTTTCCTCCAACCCATATACCAATTGAAATGGTGTAAATCTGGCGTATGTATTGATGGTGGTCCTATAAGCCCATAATGCAGAAAATAACTATAAACTCCAACTAGACTTAGCTCGTCCTACCATCCGTTGAAGCATAGTTTTCAATAATTTGTTGATCGCTTCAACCTGGCCATTGGCCTATAGTTATTAGGGTGTGTATTTATCATGGAGAAATCCTCATTTGGAACTTAGTTCTGACATCATATGGTTTTGAAAAAGCGAACCATCATCAATCATGATGGCTTGTGGGAATCCGAACTTAGTGATTATGTGGTTAAAGAGAAAAAGGGTGGAAGTTTTACAATATTTAGCATATGTAGGAATGGCCTCAGCCCATTTTGTAAAATAATCCATGTCTAAGATGATGCAACCATGCCCCCCGACTGAGGTAGGCTTACAATGCATGAAATTAATTCCCCATTTCATGAAAGGACTAACAACAATTATGGGATGTAACGGAGTTGGGTGGGTGAAATTTATTTATTGTAAAAGCTGGAAGGGTGGGAATTTTTGCACGAATTCCATACAATCTTTAAATATTGATGGCCAAAATTACCCAGCGTGTAATATTTTCTGGGCATCAGCCACCCGAGAAAGATGACTGTCACAAGCTCTAGAGTGACAAACATTCAACACTAGTTCAACCTCTTCATGGGTTAAGGAATGCCACAAAATTGCATCAATGCCACGACTATACAATGTATCATTGACGATAAGATAGTGCTTTGCGTGATGATGAATACGACGACGTTCATCCTAGGTTGTGTTCTTATGAAAGCATTGAGTCTGGAGATATAGAATCGAGTCTCCATACCAAGGATTATATGTACTAATGAGGAACAATTATTCATCTGGTAATGAATCAAAGGGATGAATATATTTAATAATACAGATAAGGTCACACATAAGTGTGGAAATTAATCCCAAGCATTGATTAATTGAATGTTTGTCACAAGCTCTAGATTGACAAACATTCAACATTAGTTCAACCTATTCATGGGTTAAGGAATGACGCAAAATTGCATCAACGACATGACTATACAATGTATCATTGATGATAAGATAGTACTTTGCGTGATGACGAATACGATGATGTTCATCTCAGGTTGTGTTCTTCTGAAAGCGCTGAGTCTGGAGATATAGAATCAAATCTCCATACCAAGGATCAGGTGTACTAATGAGGAACAATTATTCATTTGATAATGAATCAAAGGGATCAATATATTTAATAATATCTAGAAGGTCACACATAAGTGTGGAAATTAAGCCCACACATTGATTAATTGAACTCACAAAAATTCCTTGAAAACATGCATAGATCCACTCAAATTGGAGACTAAAATTGGTGCATAACACAAACTTGCATTGAAAATTTTTACATCAGCCAAACTTATAAAATAATAGGTTGTCCAAATATATAATTACATCATATATTCGAACACCTAAGGAGGCAAGTTAATCCTTACAAAAGCGTGCTTACTATAAGTCAAAAATCCCCCCTAGGTGCATAAAACACTTTCCAAATCAGTCAAGAAGGTCACAAATTGGATGAATGAGTTGTATCAGATGATAAGTGATGGAAATTAAATATACTCATGCTTTGAGGAGAAAAATATGGAGGATGAGTTGTGCAAAAAATAAGGTAGTTGCCATGTGACTATATTTCACCTTTTTCCCTAAAAGCTACAAAAAGCAGTCTAACTCGGGATAAGGCAGGAATGCGCACTTACTAAAATGGGAAGTATGTTGTGTTATTAGAATCTTATCCAGAATATTGTGAAGGAATTCCTAGAGGAAGTTTAGGAAATTTTTGACCAAATGGTGCAAGTGGATTCGAACTAGCTAGAGGAGAACCTAGGAAATTAATCAAAAAGATTAATTAATGTTTATTAAGTATGGGAATGGTTTTTATTATTATTATAACACCCCCTCTTAATCCTAACTTATGTGAAATATCATAAATATATCAGAGATATAGGGACTAGCAATAATTCTACGTCACCCTTTACATACTGCTTATCCATACAAAACAAGGAAATAGGTAAAACCACAAGGGGATAATCCTCCCTTAAACATGGACATGAACAAAAAAAAATTAAATATTGTCTTCAATCAATATTCACCATATGATCAATTATCTCGAGCAGTTATTTGAGACTTTTGAAATTCTTCTCAGAGAATTCCTTGGTGAAGATATATGCAACTTGCTCAGATGATGTGCAATAGTGGAGAGCAATGATCTCATCATGCACAAGCCCTCTGATGTAGTTCATATAGATATCTATGTGTTTGGTTTGTTTCCTTTGTACTAGATCTATTGAGATTTGAATAGTAATTTGTTTTTCACAATAAATTATTGTGTAAGTGTCATATTCGATCGTAAACTCTCCAAGTATACCCTGCAACCACAAACATTGAGTAGTTGCATTCACATCTCTTTTGTATTCTTCCTCTGTAGACGAAAGTGAAATGGAACTTTGATTTTTACTTAACCAATAGATAGGTTCATCTGCAAGCATTAACACATATCTTAATTTTCTGTTAGTTTTATCACATGCCCAATCAAAGTCTGTAAAACTAACTAACTCTAGGTCATATTTTGCAACGTAGTGAATCCCATGTGTCTTTGTCCCTTGCACAAATTGCAAGATTCTCTTTGTTTCTATCCAATGGATGTATATTATTTGATCAATGTTTCTATATTCCACACTCACTGCATAAGAAATATCAGGTTGAGAGTGAGTCAAATAGAGGAGACAACCAACTAGCTTCCTATATAGTCAGTTGTTTACCAAAAAAGTTGAAATCACTTCTTCAAGGTTAACTCCTGAGAGGAAAGGAGTCTTAATTGGCTTACAATACTTCATGTTGAAATTGTTTAGCAGGTATAGAGAATACTTTTATTCCAAGGGTTGATTGAGAAATCTCAACCCCCAAGAATTGGCTCAACAGTCCAAATCAGTCATGGAGAAGGCATGGTTCAATGCATCCTTCAAGGAGGTAATTTATTTAATGGAACTTCTTATTATCAAAAGGTCATCCACATACAAAACAATAATAATGATTGAACCATGAATCATCTTAAAATAGAAATTTGGATCAGACTTCTACCAAAGTTCGGTGATAGTAGAAACCCATCACTCTTAGCATACCAAGCTTGTTAGGATTATTATAATCCTCCCTTATCCATTTATAGTCTATTGATCAATTTTTATAGCATAGGGAGACATATTTACTATACTGGACTATGGGGAACACATATAGAGGCTAAATTCCACTTAGTTCATGTTTATGCTTGATTTTAAGTGTCCCTGAGACCATTCCCTACATTTTAGGAACGACTATGAGTGCCACCAGCAGCCTCCATCAGTTGGTTGTGGCAGGTAACCGATTATGCTAACTCAAACTTCTCTTACATTCAATTAGTCTAGCACCATTTTTGCATGGATGCATGGGGAAGTGGTGTATTTTTCCACCTACCTTGTCAGGTTAATAGGTTTAACTAGTTTAACTAATTGTTGAACTGATTTAGTTATCCATAGTTAAACTAGTGGCTCCCATGTAGTGATTTAGACACTCCTAGTTATCCATTTAGTCAGGATTGAGTTGGTAGATTCGAATATCATCCACATGATTTGAATTCTCCTTATTGTAACACTATTGTATACTGTTGGAATTAATGAAGATTAATGTTGTAATTTACTGATCAATTCTTATCAGTTTTCTCTGAAATATGTCTTGTTCAATGTACATTGGTCATTCCATTCCACTGCACAATTATACGTTTCAATTGCTCTCATTTCCTTTATATCAATGGTTCAATAATTCAAACATGGTATCATATCCTTGTTCAGGCTAGTAGTAAGTCTTGTCCGACCTCCATTGTACACCAGAAGCAACTAAGTTTCCACATAAATCTTGGAATGATAGCCTTGCTCCCTTTGAATTATGTTTAGAGAAGTCTATCTAGGTGTGACAGACTCTGAGAAAGTGTACATGTCGAGGTGGAAATGCTTGAAACTAACATGATTGTGAATTGTTTTGTTTTACATTGATAGGTACAACTTCATATGGATTCGAGATTATCAGTTCCTCTTCTTACTCCATTCACAAGATATTCTTGGTGGAAATTGAAGATGATTTCATCTCTAAAGAAAGAAGGTCTCTATGACGTATCTATTGGAATTGGTAAAGAGACTTATGAAGATAAGAATGACTGGCTAAATGACGATGATAGATCTTTTGGAATAATATATCTGACCTTTTCTCCAAGCTTGCTCTACCTTATTGATTATGTTGAATTCCCAAAGGATCTTTGGACATAATTGGATAGAACCTTTAGAAAGAACAATGAGGATCATTATAAAACTTTGGAGAGCACTCCCAACACCACAAGATTTATTTCTTCAAAATTATCAGCCTCTATTCTCTCTAATGAAGTTTTTCAAGATGAAGAAGAAGCAAAATCTTCAACACAGTGAATTTGAATTGAATAAAGTATCCTTGGAGTGACTCCTTCTCCTACTGCTCCAGAAGTTTATGAGATATCTAATATCTTGTCTTCTCATACAGTTGATCCAGAAAAAGACATCTGAATCTCTATTATTGAGTAAAAAATATCCTTCCATTCTACTCATGCATTCTCCACTGATTCTTTTATTTTAAATTTTGTGCAAAGTTTGCCAATGATTGCTTCAGAAAATGAAGAGGAATTCGATTTCTCTCTCTTTAATGTTGCTGCTGGTGTGCAAAAAAGTAATACTTTGGATTTTTTTGAAAAAATATCATATTTTAGGAGTGATGCATTCACTCTCATTGATCTAGAGCTTCCAGCAAATTCCTACATGATTGCTTGCACCAATCCTCTGAGTTTTGTTAAAGAAGGAGAAAATTGTGTATCTACCATCTCAGTGGATCACTTGGAACCTGGATCTAATATGACCTTATTTGGATCTAATATGAACTTATTTGGTTCAAGTTTTAAGTTTCAAGAGCCTCCATTCACACTTCTAGTTTTTCTCATCAATTTTGGTGTGAAAAGTCAAGTACCTCGAGTCTCTTTCAAAATTGTTGTTGGGGATTTGATGTCGTTTTATCTCATGAGTTTACTGATATTACATTTTGTGAATCATTGGTTATTTTAGAATATTTATCATATTATGGAGTTCAATCATTCCCTCTCTATGGTTTCGGGACTTCTCTACCTTCCTACTTGATCACATGCCCATCTCCTCACAGAAATGGTAAATATGGAGACATTCTGCATTCGTGTGGACACTTGCTCCTAACACTTGGATCTGATTTTAAATAGCATGGTTCAATGTTCAAGGCTGCAACATATCATTTTCTTGGGCTTACCTCACATGGTTCAAATTTGCAAGCACGTTTTCTCTCTCATTAGCTGATCGCAGTTGCTCTACATGGGTCCAGTTTTCATATTGCAGTTGTCTATGTTCCTGATTCAGTTGAGCATATTATTCTTCTTCCAAGGAGGAAAATTCCTCCAGAAACAATCATTTAGTTTGGATAGGTTCACATGCATAGTCCCAGGATACTAGTTCACAGAAGAACCAATATTTTGCATTACTTCTCTAAAGAGTTGGAGATTGTAGCTTGTTTTCCTAATTCACTACTTATTTTGAGGGGGCGGGGTCCCATGAGGTTTTTCCCATTTCCCTTAGTTTATTAAGCAGTTTTATTTTTCATTAGATTTTATGGGTGACTTTTTTCCTAGTTTCCATGGCCCAAAGTTGTCCAAGTCAGGAATAGGGGGGGGTGTTAGGATTATTATAATCCTCCCTTGTCCATTTAAAGTCTATAGTTCATTTTGTCTAGCACGGGGAGACACATTTACTATACTGGAGTATGGGGAACACATATAGAGGTTAAATTCAACTTACTGCATGTTCATGCATGATTTTAAGTGCCTCTGAGACCATTCCCTACATTTTAGGAGCCACTATGAGTGCCACCAACAGCATCCCTCAGTTGGTTGTGGTAGGTAACCAGTTATGCTAAGTCAACCCTCAGTTACATTCAGTTAGATCACTTTCAGTTAGTATAGCGCTAGGTTTTCATGGTTACATGGGGAAGTGGAACCTTTTTCCACCTACCTTTTGAGTTTAACCCGTTTAACTAGTTTAACTGGTTGTCGGATTGATTTAGTTATCTAGAGCTAGACTAGCGGCTCCCATGCAGTGATTTAGACACTCCTAGGTAGCAAGTCAGTCAGGATTGAGTTGGTAGATTCAAATATTATCCACATGATTTGAATTCTCCTTATTGTAACACTGTTGTATACTATTGGAATTAATGAAGATTAATGTTGTAATTTACTCATCAATTCTTATCATTTTTCTCTCAAATATGTCTTGTTTAGTGTACATTGTTCATTCCATTCCACTACACAATTATACCTTTCAATTGATCTCATTGCCTGTAGATCAATGGTTCAATAATTCAAACAAAGCTCTGGGAGCTTTTTGTCTCCCATATAATAATTTCTTCAACCTGCACACAAGAGATTGATTGGTAAAAAAACCTTTTGGATCTTTCATGTATATTTATTCTTTGAGATCTCCATGTATAAAGGCACTCTTCACATCCATGTGATGTACCTCCCATTTCTTGGAAGCTACAATGACCAAAACTAGTCTTATAGAATCCATATGTGCCACTGGTGAAAAGGTTTCATTGTATTCAATGCCTTGGACATGGGAGAATCCCTTGTCTACTAACCTTTCCTTATACTTCAGAGGAGATCCATCAACAACAAAATTTATCTTGAATACCGATTTTCACTTGAATATCTTTCTCCCTGGTGGAATATTTTCTTATTCTTATTCATATGTTTGTGGATATAATTCAACCATTAGATAACACTTCTCAGCAAAGCATGGGTCCTTGGCAGAAAGGGAACTCTCAAATTGAGATACAGTTCTTCTAGGATCACAAGGATTCCCATCTAGTTCTGCAGTTGCTTGAATTATCTTTGTTTTATACTTTGTTATTTTAGGAGTGTAAGGATCTGCAATTAAATATTAATTATTAGACATATCAGAATCATAAAACTTATTAGAGTCTTCACATACAATCAGAGGTGGTGGCGGTGAAAAGGACTCTCCAATTTGTGTTGTTGGCATAGGCTCTTCTTCAAACTGAACACTCCTTTCAATGAAGTATTTTTTAGTGCTCATGTTGATCAAATTATAACCTTTGTAATCTTCTAAATACCCAACAAATAGGAATGCTTTACTTTGGGGTTCCAAAGCCTTCCTCCTTTCTGGTACAATTATAGCCCAAGATTTAGAGCCAAAATTCTTGAAGTGGGACACATCAGGCTTGTGTCCACTCCAATCTTTGAAAGGAGTGATTCTAGTAAGATATTTGTGAGGAAAACTATTCTAGATGTAGGATGCACAGTTGATTGCTTGATCCAAAAACTTTGGTGTAAAATATTTATACCCCATCATGCAAATGGCCATCTCCTTGAGAGATCTATTCTTCCTCTCAGCAACACCATTCTACAAAGGTGTGTAAGGAATATAGTGCTACATCTAGATATCTGCATCTTCACAATATTGTATAAATTCAAATTTGACTTATTCACCACCATTATCAGATCTGGGGACCTTGAGATTTCTTCTAGACTAGTTCTCAACTAAGGCTTTAAGACCTTTGAAGAGGTCAAAAACTTATGACTTGTACTTGAGGAAGAAGACCCACCAGTACCTGGAAAACTCATCAATGAAGGTTAGGAAATATTTGTCTTGAATCATTGACATATGAGGGAAAGGACCATCTATATCACTGTGAATAAGCTCAAGGTATGTAGAGGTTTTCTCATGACTGACTCTCTCATACTTGTGCTCTAAGTGTTTTAATAGGATGCATCCTCGACAGAATCCTTTAGAAAACTTGATTTTGGGAAACCCTATGACCATGTCTTTGTCACACAAATAAGATAGGTACTTGTAGTTTATATGGCCAAACCTTTCATGACATATATTTTTACCTTCATTGGCATGAATGAGGAGAGTAGAGGGGTTTGATAAGGGCATGAAGTGTGAGAAATTGTAAACTTTAGTGCTATGATAAAAAAAACCTTTTTCTATGACTACCATTAAACATTTCAATGATTTCAACATCATTGGGAGAGAAGAAAACCTTCTTAGGAGACTTAGTGTGGGTCATCTGATAGACTGACAAGAGATTGGCAGCAAGAACTGGGACATACAAAACATTATTGAAGGAACCATGGTCAATATATATTCTACCCTTCCCTTTACTTTTATTTTAAGAATCATCTCCCAATACAATTTTAGGACCATTCAAATAATCAAGAGAGGATAAGGCCTCCATTTTCGAAACCATGTGTCTTGAAGATCCAAAATCAATGATAAAGGAAGAGGATATTATAGTTCTTGCTACCAATGCATGAACTCTCTCCTTGTCTTCAAAATTTCATGCACCATCCTTCTTCTTTGCTCCTTAAGGAAGAGAGATGTTGTAATTTTCAAGGAGTTGAGTCAACATATCAATTTGTTTCTTCATACAATATCTCTCTGGATGATATCCCTTACCACAGTATGTGCACTTGCTCAATTCACCTTTACCTTTCTTCTTCTGGGAATTATTTTTAGAGATTGAAGACTCCTCATGATACTTGGACTTGTCTTTCTTTCAATACGGAGGATTCTTGGATTAGACTTCTTCTTTCCTTTGGAATCCGTCTTCCAATCTCCATAAACCAAAGCATGATCTTTGGAAGGTTTGATGGTGCCCATCATGACCAACTTAACTTTCTCCTGGGTCAAGGATTCCATGAATCTAAAAGTGAAGGCATATTCAAGTTTCAAAATTTCAACTTTGTGGCATGGAAGGTTGATACAAACAAAGAATAGTCAGGGCCAAGCTTCAAAAGTATGGTCAATAATAGTTCTTCATCTTTATTTTCAATACTACACTTCTTTAAATGAAGAACAAGAGCTTTGAACTTGGATAATTAGACTTGTGAGGACTCAAAATTGCTTGGAATCGGTGAGACAAGCTCATTCTCTAATGAACGTCCCCTCATTTCATTTGTCTTTCCAAATAAGGTTTGTAGTTTCTCCCATATTTCATTTGGTGATGTCAATCCATCTAAATGGAAAATAAGGTATCTAGAAATGTTGAGACACAAGATACCATAAGCCTCATCCCTCATGTTGTGGAACTTTATATTCTTTGTTGTTGCATTGGGCTCAACCTCAATTTCCATGGTCACTCTGAAGAGGCACTTTCTCCTCATCAAAATTCCCATATGTTCCTTCCATTCGAAGTAGTTGAATGGAGTCAAGGTGATATGGTGAGATTGATCCATTTCTTAAGCAAATGCACCCTGAATAGATTGAATGCACTCCCTGGGAGAGTGATGTCGATCCTGCAAAATAAATAAGAGAGGAGAGAAATCAAGCTAAATATGCTCTGATATAACGTGGAAATTAAGACCAAGCTTATATCAATTGAACTCACAAAAATTACTTGAAAACATGCATATATCCACTCAAATTGGAGACGAAAATTTGTGCATAACACAAGATTGCATTGAATAAGTAAAGATCATCCAACCTTATAAAATAATAGGTTTTCCAAATATATAATTACATCATAGATTCGAATGCCTAAGTAGGCAAGTTGAATCCTTACAAAAGTAGGCTTACTAAAAGTCGAAATACCACTTAGGTGCATAAAACACTTTCCAAATTAGTCAAGGAGGTCACGAATTGGCTGAGTGAGGTGTATCAACTGATAAGTGATGGAAATTCAATGTACTAATGCTTTCAGGAGAGAAAAATATGGAGGATGATTTGTGCAAAAAACAAGGCAATTGCCATGTGACTAGCTTTCACCTTTTTCCTTAAAAGCTGCTCAAAAGTAGTCTAACTCAGGATAAGGAAGGAATGAACACTTACTAAACTGGGCCATTTGTTGAGTTGTTAGAATATTATCCAAAATCTTGTGAAGGAACTCCTATAGGTAGTTTAGGCAATTTTTGACCAAACGGTGCAAGTGGATGTCAACTAGCTAGTGTAGGAACTAGGAAATTAATCGAAAAGATTAATTAATGTATCCTAAGTATGGGAATGGGTTTTTTATTATTCTAACAATAAGTTTCGTGAATATGAGAGACTTCTGTGAACTGGATTTTGAAAATTCTAACTTGAATTCCTGGAGAATGATGATCCAGTGAGATTATTTTCCCCCAAGTACTTGACAAATCAAGATATAATACGTGGGGTTAGAATCTGCGTACACCCTATTTGTGCGAAGCAGAATGCAATGATTAAAATTATAGACTACGATGATAGTAGCCAAAGCTAACTTCTCAACATGTGAATAATGTGTTTCAGAGTTAAGAAGACTCTTACTCCCATAATAAATGACTCGTTCTGGGTCGTTTTCATCTATTTGAACTAGTACCATGCCGATAGTAGTTCAAGATGTAGCCACATACAACGAATAATACTTAGTATAATCGAGTGGTTGAAACACATGTGCATGTGTAATAGCATGTTTGAGGGAGTCAAATGCACATTGTGCAAGGTCGTCCCAGACAAAGGGTGTATCATTTTTCAACAAACACATGAAACCATGTGTCTTCTTGGCATAGTTGCATAGAAAACGATGCAAAACGTTCACCTTCCCTTTCAAACTTTGAAGTTTATTAACATTGGTAAGTGGGTGTAGGGATAAAATGTCTTCATTCTTCAATGGATCTATATGGAATCCAAGCAATCTTCCTATTTCAACACAAAAACACGTTTGTGTGGATTCAATCGAATGTAGTAATGGAGATATCTGAGAAAAATGGATCTCACATGGTCAACATGTAGTTCTCTATGTTGTGAATGAGTAGGAAGATCATCAAGATATAGTTCCATGATGTGTTTAATGTCATGGAAAGCATAAGACATATTGCATTGGAATGTAGCACTGACAGTTTTTAGGCTAAAAGGAAACTTTTTGTAAGCAAAGGTCCCGTTGGGAAAATGAAAGTCGTCTTATGCTATTTGAAAGGGAGTATCTCTATATGATTATATCTAGAAAACCCATCCATCAATTAAAATAGGACTCTTCTAGCATAGTTAACGATGATCTGATCGATGTAAGGAGTAAGGAAATTAATCCTTCAAACATGCCCTATTTAGATCTCTAAAATCAATACAAACCCTAATTGTACCCTATTTTTTGGTCACAGGAACAATATTAGAAACCCATTCCGTTAGCAACACAGGGTAAATTAACCCAGCCCTATGAAGTTTTTCAACTTCTTCCTTTATGGTCATTGATTTTTGTGGATGTACTTGATGTAGTTTCTGACAGACTGGCTTGGCACCAGGGTATGTCCTGATCTCATGAACGACGATCAAAGGATCTATCCCTGGAATTTATTCATATGTAGAAGCAAAAACATCTCTAAATTCCCTGAAAGGGTCGTGTAGGATTTAATTTAGGGAGAAGAATAGTTTTTTTTGGAACTGAATGCACGCAAAAACTCCAGGTTTCACTCATATGTCGACCAAAACATTCTTAGTAATATTACTCAAATTACCTTCCCACTCAACATTGTGAATGAGCATCGGTGACCGAGGAGTAGTGACAATATCAGCTGAAACCATCTATTCGAAATTATATTCTACCATTTGGTAATTGGGAAGGAAAGAATATCGATGATGATGTTATTTCCAATACATCTCATCTAAAGACATGACTCTATAATGGATTCATTCGATGGAATAGGTTGCAAAAGATAATTTAGAGATGGGGGGGGGAGATCTAACCAATATGGTAGATGGTAAGGGTTTGATGCCACCACAAGGTGATCATTAAGGGTGAGTGGTGGATTGGACAACCTAGCAAATCTCTTCAAACTAACTCAAAGATGTTGAGTCAGAAATTGATTTCCCTTTAGTCGAGGTGTCATGACTCGTCGAGGAGATCATGTTAACAAACGTGACCTGTGAAGGAGGAGGATGATTTTTCAATGGAAAGACGCCCATAATATAGGAATATTTAAGATGTCCTACACCTATGTTATGATACTACAGAGCTGAAGAGGATATGAGTGGAACATTGTTCACAGAATTAGAACTTGTGTCTGGAGAACAAAACTATAGCTAATCGACAGTCACTATATTCCATTGGAATGGGATTGGGACCACACAAAATACAGATGATGCCACTATCTACATTACATAGAACCAAGTCCTACCTACCTCAACATGGATGGAAACCGGTTTTATTCCTAGTTCAATCAAGAGAGAGGGAAGTAATCCATAGAGTTGAAAAACACGACCATCAAATTCCTTTAATGTCATAGGTGAATGGTTAATTTTAGGAGATACTATAGCTCTCCAACAGGACAGAGACATGACCAAGGTCGAGACTCCTTTTTCCAAAATAGTACGATGGAATGTTTTCCCAATCTCTTTCAAGGACAACTAAAAAGCTACTTGATGGGAGAGCCTTGACTTGAAATCATCGAACTTAAAGACAATAACATTGTTATTCTCAGGATCCATAGCTCCAAGAATTTACAACATATTCTTCCTCTGTGTAGGACACATTTGGAGTACTTTAAGGGTGGACATAGTGCAGGGTGCTTTATCCATATCTTCCATAAAATTGTAGTATTGGGCGACACATGCACTAGGATTAAATACTAATTTTCGAATTGTACTCTTGGGTGGGCGGACTACTGTGTGAAGAATAGGTTTTTCAATGTGAATACCATCGGTAGAAGGAGGGATGGAGGTTGTATTTTTATCAATTGGAGTGCTATCATTCTTCTTCTCTGGAGGAGGTTCATAGTTATGGGATCTGGTCACAATATTCATCGATTCATTAGAAATCATTTTGACCTCATCGATGGAGGATGAGGAAGACCCATTCAAGGATTGGTGATCAACCAATTGTTGTTGGGTAGGGAAAGGATCAGTCAAAACTGTAATTGTTTCTTATAATTTTCTAACCTCCTCATGATGAAGACATTATTTGGTGAAATGGTCACCTCCACATATAAGGAAAGGAAATTTTAATTTTCTCTTATTTCTAGATTCAACATTTTCTATTTGTGTTTTATTATCTTCTTGTTGATTCGTAGACTTCTTGAATTTGTTTCTTCCTTTCTTCCTTGTCCCCAAATATTTTGAGGATTGAATGACATTCACTTTAGTAGAAAGCAGTCATTAGATTGGCTACAGTCTACCTAGTGGGCGAAGCCAGGTTTTTTATTTTCTTCGTGGATTTGGTATTCAACTGTGTATGTAAAGAAACAATTTTGCCATCAACAAGTGGTTCTGTTGAAGGTCTTGAAGGGTTTGAAGTAGGACGAGGAACATTCAGGCTCAAACCATATAGAGTGCCTGACTAGGAATAAACCAAGTCTAGGTACTGAGCACGACTGATGGCTTTCTCTTCGGTAACAACACCTCCCATGGAAACATCTCTGTAAATGGGTGGAAGTAATGACTTAGTGAACTAATCAGAAAGTAATGGATCAAGCATGGGAGCCTTAGTCAACATACGTCATTGTCTCCACTCATGTATATGATCTGATATATGAGTGGAAGTGGTTTGAGGGAGTGAGTTCAAAATATCTATACGTGTTTCATATCTAATTGGTAATAGAAAATGCGTCAAAATTCCATTACTGGAGTGTTGAAATTCCAAAAGGAATGTTGAGGTAATTCTATATACCATTTAGCGAAATTTTCAATGAGAGTTCTTTGAAAAAGTCTCAAATGTATGGAACAATCCATTAGAGAGTTTGACGAACACAAAAAATGATAATTCATTACGTGATTCTTGTGGTCTTCACTAGGTTTGTCGTCAAATTTTGGTATATCCGAAGGTAACTTTATAGGAATAGTTGGCCATGAAGGATCATGGTTAATAGGATCATTAATAAATCATGACAAATATGACAAATCAATCATATATATAAATGGTAATTGTTGATTCGGTCGCGGATACTAGTAGGAAGGTAAGAGGATTGATAAACGAGTGCCAATGATCCTCCTATAATGGGTTGGTTCAGTGGCGGTTGGTTTCCAAATGATCCTACTGATGGTGCTCCAGGTGGTGGGCCTCCAAGTGGTGGACCTCCAGGTGGGACTCCATGTGTACCTCTGGACGGTGGAACTCACGGTGGACTTCCATATAGTGGTGGACCTCCGGGTGGTGGATCGCCAGATGATGGTGGACCTTTAGGTGGTGGACCGCCATATGGTGGTCGACCTCCATATGGAGGACCCCCTCATGGTCCCCAAGGTGGTCCACCATTCCCTCCAAACGTA
This sequence comes from Pseudotsuga menziesii, assembly GCA_001517045.1. NCBI lineage: Eukaryota > Viridiplantae > Streptophyta > Pinopsida > Pinales > Pinaceae > Pseudotsuga > Pseudotsuga menziesii. The sequence goes on from LPNX010053354.1 coordinate 103,522, forward strand.
TTTATAAGTGGTCTCCCATGTGCAAGGACATTCATCCAATTAGGTTTCCCCCATGGGTATTCATATTCCCATGATTTAGAATCTTGAGATAAACATTTCTCGAAGAAATTGGTTGAGAATTTTGATTAACCATTGCAATTTGATTTCTTGGGAAAGTATAACCCCATGTGGGTTTGATAAAGGTAGGTTGAACCCAAGAAGGTTGTCTTGTGATGGAGGAGGGGATAACCACATTTAGAGTAGTGTAAGGTGTACTGATTATCGATTTCCCTAATGGGAAATTCTGCCCAATATTTGAATTAGTTCTCCCAGTTGTTGAAACAAATTGAATAGAGTATTTCTCCCCAATCATAGGATTTATGGGTAAACTAAAAACAAATGGGAGAGATTGAACCAGTAGGGAAGGGATAACAGGTTGTCCTGGATCATAAGAAACTGCACTTTAAACTGGTATTCCTGAAAGAACATCAACATGATACTAAATAGGAGCATGGTATTCAAGACTGATCATTTCTGAACAACTAGGTAAAGGATAACAACTTTGTCTCCTTATGTTATCCCCCATTGTAAACAGATGAGACATAGTATCAAGTAGTGGTTTAAAGAATTCCTCATTCAAAATTAATATTGTGTCTCATGGAGGTGTGAGATAAGACAACCAGTAGTGACGTACTTGGAAATGGTTTGTCCCAAGTAAGTCTCCCAAAATGGAGCAGCTGGACCAAATTTTGATGCAACAGGGTCATCTGATGGATGGGAAAATACCCAATATCGTGCACCAGAATGACCTTCTGTTAGGAAGTGAAAGTTTGAGTCATGAAGAAGGAAATTGAACCACTACTAGAATAGGGGTAGATGGATTTTCGAAGCAAGAATACTCTTCCCCAGATTCAATAACCGGAAATCACTCTAGAGGTGGATCAGTAGTAATAGATTGGTCCATGGTTTCCCCTTCTCTTTCTCTCACAGTGAGAGGGAATTCAGGTGGTAAACCCTATAGCCCACGATATCTCCTCATAGCTATCTCAACCAAAATGTTAGCTAAGAAAATATTACTCTAAAGGACTTCTAGTTTAAAATATTACACACCAAACTCTTACACAACCTATGATCACAGCCAAACTTAAGTTATAGGATGGGTTGAAAATTTGGAACCTTACTATGAGTTTCAAGTTGTCACAACTCGCGATATACCGAAGGATCCCGCAATAAAACACGACAAGGAGGATTGGGACCATACCCTTTCCTGAATACCTGACTACCTAGATGATACGAGCGTAGAAGCTCCTCAAGTGTTGTTATCGTTGTATTGCTTCAACAAGACAACCAAAAGTATTTTCACAGTTGGTATAGGTTCCTAGAAGGGTCTCTCAATATACGTAAGATATGTGAGAGCTCAAATCTGTCTCAATGTTGTCTTATGCACATTCGAAATGGGCCATCCGATATACTATCAAGTATGTGAAGAACTTTTTGATATACCTCAAGGGTATGTGAAAATATGTTCGATATACCAATTGGTATGTGGAAGAGCTGCACAGACCTCAGGATGCGGTGTAGGAAAAAAATGGTAGCTCTTATGTTTATAGACACCGAAACACGTTTTATAACCTAACACTTAAATTTCTAAGAATTTTGACCTGAGCTACCATTCAATTTTATCTTGACGGTTAGTGAATGTTTATGAGGTGTGTAGTAATTACAATATTAAATGATCAAATGCAATGCAATTCTCTTTTCGATGAATCCTAGCTAGAGTAAAGGACAGATATTTTCATTTGAATCAATAAACAAAAACACCATGCAAACTTTATAACTCATCCTAGAAGATTCAAAATATTTTAGACACACAAAACCTCTCAGTGCTAAACCTAAAGAGATCTCTAACATAAAAAAAATTTCCCTAATGCTTTAACTTATATGATTTTCACAATCAAAAATCAAAAAATAACAACTACTACTCTATGTGATCAATCGGATTCAAAACACCTAGTCAAACCCAAAGCAACATATCTAAATTTTCTTTTTGTTTTTTATATATTTTTGGAATAGAAATGCAAAGAAAAAGTAAAATTACTCTACCAAAAGCACAATAAACTACAATATTTTTTCTTTTTATGTATATGGAAAGAGCTATAAGGGTTCTAAATGCAAACTATAATACCCAAGACTGAATTTTTAAAACACAAAACAATTGAATTTTGGATCCTTTACAAATATATTTTTTTCAATATTTCACTCAAAAATGTACTCAGGTTATGCGCACATGGTCATATCTGAAAACAAACAAAGAAGAAAATAGATAAACCCAAACCAAAACAAAAAAAATTCCAAAAGAGAAATTCTAGATTCGGAGATGGCCTACCTTGGCACACCTTGCAAGGTAGTACCGGGGCTTCCCCTAGTGGATGAAGCTCTTTTCTCTCTTCGGGAGAATGTCGGCATCGCATCTTATATCTCGGTTAAAGTCATTGACATCTCTCTCTGACAACAGACAAAAGGTGTTAAGCATGGGTCGGTTCTCTATTAGAGTGACCCAGGTATGTTGGAAGATCTAGAAAACCAACAAGAAGATAAAACCTTTAACATAAGAAATCATTAATCAAACTGGAATTTGTTGAGTGTAAACACTAACCTGAGGAGGAATATGGAATTGATATAAGATGAATTTCACACCTTAAATCCTTAAATGAGCATGAAAGAATTTTTTTGAGAGCTTGTAATCAAAAGCAAAACAAAAAATTCATAGATCTAATCGATCCCAAGTATGGTCGCCAGTTTTGTTATTGGAAATTCTCAATTAATGTAGACAAAGATTGTTTCCCTAGTCTACATGGGGATGATCTAGAACAAAAGAATCACAACAATGCATCCTCTCCCTAGATTGTTAAACTACTTGAATTTCAAGATTTCTTAGCTCAACAATGATGGTGATCCTTGTCTTATGAATTCTCTTACGATTAGTTGTACCTACAAAAGAATGTAAAGAGAAAGATACAAAAGTGAAAGCAAAAAATAATTCAATGATTTATATTTAGATCAAGGAGAAATGTAATGAATAACTTAGATCAAGTACAAATCATTCATGGAAAGGGGAACATATTTCTATTAACATAAATAGAGAAGAAAACTATAACCAAATCCTTGATGTTGAAGCCTTGTCCTCACAATTCCTTTTGACTCACAATCACAAGCTCTACAAAATCCACAAATCTCACTCACAATACCATACTCGTTGCCTCCTATACCAATAATGATTCCAATAGCATAAAGGTGGTCTTGATCCTCCCCTATCATGGTCCATGAAGCTTGTATAAATAGGCCAAAGAGGGACCAAATGAATTGAGACTTTGGGAGAAAGGGGAGGGATCATTCCTAGAATCTAGGGGTACAAATGCACTTACTCCAGGAATTTGGGATAAGCCTCCACGAGGACTTTTTTCTAGAAAGTTCTCAAAATATTCTTGTCTTTCCATTTTAACAGAGCTGACACTCCTTGTGCACAAGTAGGAGGCGTTGGAGATCCTTGTTAATGAATATAAAGTGTCATCGATGTTCTATGTCATTGGGTAAGGGGTATCAGGAAATGTTGATGCTCTATGTCAGAAGGAAAGGGCATCAGAACTCCTAGGATTGAGCAAAAATATCCTCCAAAACATGGTTTGGCTAGGAAAATTTAGGGAATTAAGCACAGGGAAACATTTTGGGTGTAACAAGTATGAAAATTAATTTCCAAGAGGGTCCTTTCTAACAGTCTTCCCCAAAATTTCCCTTTGATTAAGAGTCAAGTTCAAGTCTCCCCCAATATCACATTTCCTCCACTCAATAAACTAGAGTTCACTAAGTTGTCCCAAAAGGTTTTTCTTTCCCTAGAGAAACCATATTTCCCATACATATTAAGGAATATAAGATCTTTTCCAAGATCCTTAGCAACAAGATCCACTAAACTCCCCGAAATTATAATAGAAGAGGAAATGAAATCAAAATTTGAGTTCCAACAAATAACTAAACCTCCAAACATACTAAAAACATCTAATTTACACAAATTCCAATAATTTAACATGCTCTTAGACCTGAACATATTGCTTCTTTTAACAAAACAACATCAAGCTTGTAAAAAGGAAAAAAAATATTTTAGGGATAGTTATTTATGGGCACCCCCAACCCCTTTAAAGTTTAAAGAAATAACCATTGCTTTTTAACATACTTCTAGTCCTTCCCCTCTACAATATATCTCTATCAATGGTAAATTCTTTCCCTTCTCTAATCCACTTCTTTTCCTGAGACATAACTAGGGATATGTGGTATTTTCTTCCTATGAAATAGGTATCCATTTTTCCATGGGTAGACCTGCCCTAGAATCCTTGGATTCCCCCTCCTTATATTTCTTGGATATTAGAATATAGGGGAATCTCAGAGAAATTTGTGGGGCTCTCTCCTTGTTAACTAATGAGTATAGGATAGTTAGGTCCTCCAATTCCTCCTACATGATTTTAACAAAGTAAAAATCTATTCAATCACGACCAAGATTAGAATAGAGGTTTTAGATAAATTTAGGAGGATTCCCCCACCATATTGTTCTCTTGAGTCTATAAGTGAAACAAATATATTGATGCATATCATTCCCTAATTTGTTCCAAGGAATAATATAAGGGATTAAGGCTCCCTAAAAGTGTATTATCTTTTTGGTTTACAAGCACCTCTTTGCTAGAAAAAGACAAGGGACATTCAATCACATCAATAATACACATAAGGGATTCATAGGTGTCCATCCCTTTTTAAGGAATGTGACCACAAAGGAATAATGGTTACTAATGAAATATTGTATTAGTATCTAAGATGGATGATGAAGTATTTTCCATTTCTTGAGCTATGAAACCCCTTCTTTGTAGTCTAAACTAGTTTTCCTAGAGACAACTAGAGTAACATATTCCACCTTCCAATTTGTATTTTTAATACACTTCTTTTCAGGGCTTATCAAGTATAATATTCCATATGAGCATGCTTATCTCATATGTATAACCTTATGGGGCGTGCCATAATGAAAAATGAGTCTTTAGTAATCCAAATTTTATAGAACTTTCCGAGGCCCCCAATCTATCTCTAAGTCTACTAGAATACATTCCCACATATCTAATTCCACCAATATATTGGGCATCCTCTTGTCCAAGTTTTCCATCCAACATTCTTCAAAATATATGAACCTCACTATTGTAATATCAAGTTATTCAAGAATGTTTTGATTCCATATATCCAGAGGAATACCTAGTATTAAATCCCATGTCTTATGTATGTAATTAGATTCTATTTGAGGGTCGAAACTAGGATCCCATTGTTTTAAATAGATGCCAAAATGTCCCCACATACAGTCTTTACCTATTATCAACATTGCATCATGTAATATCCCATATATAAATCATATCTGAACATTAACTCCTACTACTGATACTATCAAAAGTTTAATAAGATATTTACAAATTAATGAGTACTTTGTTCAACAAGGCACAATACAAGCAGTAAAGACAAAATGAGACTGACAGAGGATTAATGGATGAAACCAAATGATGGGTTTTGAGACTGAAATTTCATATCCCCAGCATTTGGATGTTGGGCCCTTTTAGGTTTTGAGCATCAACGAGGCTGAAGTCTACTCCCATGCTTCAGGATGTCCCAAAGTGAGATTGAACAGTCAATTCCAAGAAAAAAGGATTAGGTGAGTTATAAGTCACTTATTAGGAGTAAAATATCATTTGAACAGGTTCATAATAGATATGTAATATTTTGAAAGAGTTTGAGTGTGTTTGGGAAAAAAACTAGCATTCTGGCCTAGAGATTTCCTGCACAGAGGGAGCCACTCAAAAATTGTACGTCCTTAACGAATTATGATTCTGTGAGTTTGGTTTGTTTTTTAGGTGAATTTAGAACCTATATCAACTTACAGAATGAAAATTGGATGTACAGAATTGACATATCATTGGAAACAATAAAACTAGTTAATTTTAACTAGATAAAGACCAAGGGTGAGTAAATCAAGACGAATTTTGACTATGTATTTTATCATACCTGAAAATAATTATTATCATAGGTTTATAATTCTATCATAAAATAATAAATCTCATATATCACTATCATGTACATTACATCAATGCTAGTGCATTAAAGTTACAAAAGGCTCATTTATTAAGCATTGGAAGGCATCTTTCATGAAATTTTGGCATTTTGACTTTATTGAGCAGAAACGTTACTGTATATCTGAGGCCATGATATGAAGAAGGATCTAAGAATATCATAAAATACTTGTAGGATCTTATATCCCTCAATGGTTACCAGAACTGAAGAATGGTCGCTTGGAACCAACACCCGACACCAATCTGACAATCTTGAGAGCATAAGTGAAGTCTTGTTCACTGGAGCTTGACTTCCATTTCTAGATGGTTGATCTCAAATTTCAAAATTAGTATCAATAGATGATCCTTGGATCTCTATTTCTGCACTAAATAATGGAAGAGAAGAGAAGAGAATGGGAATCTTGGGTCGCATCACCCAAGGTGGTTGAGGCACATAACTCAGGAAAGAAGCTTAGATTCACTCAACATCAAAACATTAATGATAAAAAGCTATGAAATGGAGTTGGAAGCATTATTTTATACACTTTGAGTGACTTGTTAAGAAATTCATCCACTTGTTGATCAAGTTACCCACTTGCAAACCCTAATCGTAAGTCATGAGTGCGGCATTCTTGAGAAAATTAGTAAGTTCATCCTTAAGATGATTTTTCCTTGCTTCCATCACTCAACCAAAGTGGAAATTGCACCCACCCTTAAGCAAAGTTTCCTTGTTTGTGACTGATGATGTTTCCTTGCTAGCATCATTTCACCAAATTGGAAACTTCGCCCTCCTTAACCAAAATTTTCCTACTTTAGGAATGACAACTTTTCCTACACTTTCTTCTTTTAAAACTTCCTTCATTTTCCTTGGTTTTGACAGTTGCCATATTTTTCTAACAGATTGCTTTTGCCAGTTTTTGTATAGTTGCTATTTTTTCATCATAGGAAAGTTGGCTTGACTAATGCACCCTCTTGACTTGACAACTTGGTCTCACATGTCATTATTTATAATATTAATTAAATAATTAGATAAATAACCATAATTTAGGAATTAACCTAGTACATGCCTCCAAAATATTAAATAATCAAAATTCCCTAGGAAGAATTTATTTAATTCATTTTAAACTCCCTAAGTACCTGACATAGTCAACACTTAATGTCCTTCAAGGAAGGGACATGAGAGTCCTCCCCTACCAAGACTACTTGTCCTCAAGCAGAAGCAACCCAGGGTGCTGCAAAATTTGTTCACCCTCCCAGGTAGCATCTTCATTGGGAAACCCTTTCCATTACACAATATATTCCTTAATGGTCCCGTTCCTCGGCCTTCTTTCTCTGGTCTTCAATACTTTTTATGGTACTAATACCAAATGGCCTTCATCATCAAGAGGTGGAATTTCTTATGATGCAATTATTTTTTGGCCTACTGCTTTCTTTAGGAAATATACATGTAGTACATTGTGGATATTTCTCTTCGGTGGAAACTCCAATTCATAATATACTACACCAATCTTCCTCAAATTTTCGTAAGGCCCATAGAATCAAGGTTGGATTTTTTCAACTCCATTTATCTTTAAATATGACTATTTGTAAGGTTTCAACCTCAAGTATACTAAGTATCCTTCTTGGAAGACTCTCTCAATCTTGTTCTTATCAACATTCATTTTTTGTTTATTTTGTGCAACCTACATATTTTCTTTGAGTGCCCTTAGTATCTCTTGATTCTCCAAAAGACAATATTTGGATTTTTGGTCTCTATAGTCCCCAAACATCATAATGCGACAGCTTCACTAGCTGATATAGTAGAGGTAACTAAAAATAAATGTGAAAACTTGGTCAACCTATCAACCACCACATATATGCTATCTTTTCCTTGGACTTTCGACAATCCAGTAATCAAATCCATAGAGACACGTTCCCATTTTTGTTCTCGAATAGGAAGGGGATGGAGGAGTCCAACAGGGTGTGTGTGCTCCACTTTTTTATGTTTTCATGTAGTACACTCCCTCACATGCCTTATACCATCTTCCTTGAGGCCCTTTGAGGTGAATCTCTCTCTTACCTTCCGGTAAGTCTTCAAAAAACCATGTTTTCTATCCACTGGTGCATTCTGTGCAGCTTATAAGATCCTCTTCTTTAGTTCTGATCTGGGTACTAAGGAAATTCATATCCTTGTAATAGATGAGGTCATTATGTACCTTGTATGCTTAATTTTGTATTACCCCATCGAAAATCGCACATGCAAACTGATTTTTTGAGTATTCACTTCCAACCTGTACCTTCCATTCAGTTAGCATTTGCAACAAAGAGAGTGTGGTGTTATCTCCCAAAATAAATTTGGTTTGTAGTATGAAGAATTGAATTCATGTAATGAAAGATCTGAGTATGACTGACAATTTGAAAGCCGTTGTTTTTTATTTGGTTGAAAAATTTAAAAGTTATAGCTTTCAGTGGCTTAGGCGAGGCTTATTATAACTCATTACCCACTGAAAAGCTATGTTTCGATGGCTAAACGGTTAAACGTGGGGTAAAAGTGAACCACCAAAAGCGGGCCAAGCAAGCAAAGTTAAAATAACACTTTTGGTGGCTTAGGAAAGACTTCAGAAGACTCATTAGCCACCAAAAAGGGTCGCTTTTGGCAGTTTAGAGAGAGGAACGGGAAGGATTTTAGCCGTCGAAAGTAGGCAGCGAGCAACATTGGAAAAAGTACATTCAATGGATTAGGCAAGGCTCAGAAGACTCATTAGCCACCAAAAAGGGTCACTTTCGGTATCTTATAGAAAGATTCAACGCATATGCGAACCACCGAAAGCAGGAAGATCAGCATCAGGTGAAAATTACTTTCAGTGGTTTAGGCGAAAGCTAGGGCATTTCATTAACCACCAAAAAGATAGGCTTTCGACAGTTAAACAGGATTTCTAGCGAGGCCATTATCTGCCAAAAGAAGGATTTCACCATGGTGACGGGGTAAAAGTTTCGGCGGCTTAAGCAAGAAAGATAACACTTCGTTATCCATCGAAAGCTGACTTTTTAGTGACCAGTTGACAAAATCCTGGAGGCTATTAACCACCTAAAGGGAAAAGTAAGAAAACGGTTAGCATACAATCACATCCAACCCCTTCAACAAGATAAACGATCAGTGGAGGGCATGATTAACCATCAAAAAGATATGGGTCTGCATAACCGCGTGGGTAAATGAGTAAAAAGGGTCGTTAGGAAACTAGCAAAGGAATGATCTGACTAGAAACCCTCAGTCTCCTTCCACCTATCCAAAATATCTTCAAAAATCCCACCGAATACTCTGGCTGGTGTAGGTTATGATTACTTTGGAAAGGAGATCTAGAGGATCAGTTGATGCCATCATCTTATGATCTCAACCTCCATAATGATAGAAAAAAACCTCATAATCAGTGCCAAGAGACTCCATCTGATTTCATCTTCAAGATTATCATTTTTTCCCCACCAGAAAAACTAGCTCTAAAAGAGCATCATGCTTAGCATACTATATACAGAACTGAGAAATTTTTTGCAGGTACCTAGCAGAGACACCCATCAAGATGAAGAAGAGTGGACCTGTTCTCAAGCAAGAGCTAGGTGATATCAGTTATTTAGAAGCACATCCAAAGGTCTGCTGACTCTTCCAAGAGGTTAGCTACTACAAGTTTTGTGAAAAGATACAAGGATTACCTCAGCATGTGGCTAAAGCATTTTCCCTCTCATTCGATGGTTCAAAAGCAGTCATAGGCAAAGAGGAGTTTCACATAGATGAAGCACTGATCACTGAGGTGACAGAAATCCCTTGCCTAGGAGAAAAATGGTTCAAGACCACCATACCCAAAGAGGTGGAGTTCAGGTCTTACCTTAAGCCTGAGAATAGAGGAATGGTGTTGAAGAAGAGTGTGCCATCATCATGGTTGGAGGAGAAGTGGAAAAAACTGCTGAAGGCCATTGTGGTCTATCTAACCTGTGAAGGGAGATATAATAGAGCCATGATCTACCATTTCAAGTTGATGAATCACTTCACAGGTAAAAGCCCTCTCAATTTTCCCTTTTACTTACACAGAAGTCTGGGAAATATGGCACATCAAATGAAATCCCAACCATCCAAGATTGCTGGCAAGCTGTCCCAACACGATCTTATCCAGCTATTGGTCCAGGAGTTGTTGAAGAGAAGAAATATGTCTTGGCCTTATTTTCTGTTTTGGAATGGTTTTGAGATAGGCCTTCATCCAAAGGAGAAAGGGAAGTCTCTTGCGAATAAATCCAGCACACCAAGGAGTGGGAGAGGAAGGAGGAGGGCCATTTCCCTAGAAGCAGCAACAGGACAACCTCCCTCCTCTTCCAAGACCAAGAAGGAAAAAAGGAACTTGGACTTCAGTGAGAAGGGCTAGGAGATAGAAGCACCCCATGAGAATATCCTAAATCTACCCTATTCAGATTCTGAGGAAGATCAAGAAGAGGATGCAGCCCTAGCTCTGCAAATTGTACCAGTGTCTGAAGCACTACCATCCCCCACACAACATGAGCAAGAGGAACCAATATAGAAGGATTCCTCCAGCAATCATAAAACTCAAAAGATCAATCAACTACTGAGGCAGATTTATGAAATGAAGGTCTTGGAAAGAGAACTAAAAAGGAATAACAAAACATTGACCAGCAGGAACAAGCTACTGCATAAGTCATACCTGGAGCAGAGAGAAAGATACATTTTCTTGAAAAGGCTGAATACAACGTACCTTAAGGACAATACTAGATTATACAGGATGGTCAAGCTCCAAAGGATGCAGCTAAAGGAGGCCAAAGCAAACCCTAACAGCCACCCCACCTTAAAAACCCTAGCTGAAGCAGCAGTTACTCTCCAGCCTCCTGAAACTAGACAAGGCACTGTTAACACTCCTAGCACGAAGCCTGCAGAAGAGGAAAGCTGAGCAAACAAGCTTAAAAAGACATTTTTGAGAAAAACCTATTAATTTTTGTAAAACGGGGCTTTAGGTGGCTTAGGCGGACACTGGGGCAGTTCATTAGCCACCGAAAGCACCACTTTCGATAGCTAATGGTTTTGATAGACTAGCCTTTTAACCACCGAAAGTGGATAGAGGCTTAAAAGCAAGTTTTGGCATACAAGACCGGTTTTGGGAAACTGCAGATGGCTCAAGGACGTAATCTAAAGATGAAAGACACTAAGGGAAGCATCAAAAAAGGGTTTGTTTAAGCCCTACTATGACATAACAGCACAAAAAGCCACCAACCCTAGCTGTGAAGAGAAAGCAGTGGATTAACTGGCAGAGGGCCAGTAGCAGTAATCATCCTCAAACATAAAATAAATTATTATATAAATCATCCACAAACATAAAATAAAATCATTTTAATATAAGAATCTAAAAATTATATATCATCTATAAACATAAAATAAAGTCATTTTAATATAATAGTCTAAGAATTATATATCTTAATTATTTTGTTAGAAAAAAATTTGTGTACTCGACGCTTCTAAGTAAGAAATTAAAATATACATTTTTATATCAAAGATTTTTGTGCTATACACTCTAGACATACACTTTTCCATTGGTTTTTCCCAAGGAAAATCCCATTGTCATTATAGTTTTCTATACCACTTTATCCAAGTAATATTATAGTTTTCTATACCACTTTATCCAAGTAATAGTTTCAAATTACACAATAGGGAAACCCTCAAAACATTCTTGAGTTTAAAATCATTTTAGCAATTTCTTTTATAATAGATCGTCTGAGGTCTTTTTTTAGAATAAGTTTATAATAGTGGTTGTAAGGTGAGTTCCTTTGTATAATTCTTGTTCAAGGTTCCTTCTTGCAATATTAAATCTTATTTAAATAATTTATTAGCTCGAGAATTAAATTCAAGATATATATATAGTAAAAGTAATGTTTTTAAAGGAATATTTTACTCCCATCATCCTATTCATAATAGAGAAACCCCAAGTTACCAATGACACATTGATGGTATCATCCTATTCATAATAGAGAAACCCCAAGTTACCAATGACACATTGATGGTTTTCACAATCTATTAGTAGTTTTGTGTCTCTAAAAACTTGGAGGCTTGTCATTCTTCTTTGTTTTACTCCATTCAATAGATACAAAAAGGAATAACATTTTTAACCATTATTTGAGTTTTTCTTAGCTCTATACTTTACTAGGAACTAGTGGAAAAAAATTATAAAGAGGGTTGTCCCTAATCTACAAATTTTGGGGTTTCCTTAGCTAGTTCCATTAAAGAAACCCCAAGGAATTTCATGATTTATACGTGGCCTAAGAAAGACCCTGAAAGACATATTTTTTAGAAATATTTTGTGATCATCCTATGCCATTATTACTTTATGTGGTATTGTGAATTTCATTTAAACACTATCTAGTTGTTATCCCACCAAATTCCATAGACAAAAAAGAAAGGAAAATCCTTATATTTTAATACTTTTTATCTAGTAAACAATCAAAGAGATAGTCAACCAAGGTCCTCTTTTCCCAATTTGACTTGCTAGCTATGACTTGAGAAACTCACCTCCAAACATCTATGGAATAATAACAATCCACAAGCATACACTCCACCATCTCCTCATTGTTTTTGCATATAATACACCTATCTAAACTTATCTGGTTATTTTGTTTACCATTATCCCATGTTAAAATTCTATTTTCTAGGGCCAACCACTATAGATTTTTCACTTTCAAGTGATAAGATAATTTCTAGACCAATCTACACCACCAGACTCTCTCATCACTAATTTCTTCTTCAATCCTTGCAACATATCCTAGCTTGATTGTGTAATCCTGGCATGCTCATTTTTATAGACCACTTAATATGGTTTTCTTGTTTTTTTAATTTGATAGCATTATTCTTAAGTAAATTTACATATAACTCCCATTTCACTACTAGACACTTTGTAGTATTAAATTATTTATTGATTTCCAACCTTATGCCTAGATATTTATGTTCATCATAGATCATGCATCTCTTAAATAGTATATCCAATAATTATGGATCACATCCAATAAGACAATAGATAACTTGTAAATGCCTATGAATCCTATTCAGTGATCCTTTCATATTCTTACGTTTCCAGCATTTCCAATTTTCAAAGCTACCCATTTACCTATCTAGAGAAAGGATTTTACCAAGGATTTCAAAAAATATATAAGAACCCTATAACTATTTGCTTTCCAATATAAACCAAGGTTCCATAAACATATCTTTTAAATATTGTGTTTTTACTCTTCCCTAGATGCCATCATTGCATACCAATCTCTAAATAATTTTGGCTACTAGTGATGAACTGAACAATTAGTTGTTTTTCAGCTCCCAACCCCTTAATTCTTTAGTTTTTGTCAATTTATTCTACTTAACCAATGAAATTACTTCTCTTGTTATTTTCCTAGTCTAAACAAAACTAAAACATTCCTTTCTAATTTTATTTTAAATACTTATAGGAATATTAGCAATGGTCATCCAATAAATAGGCATTCTTTGTAGTGTTATCTTTACTAGTACTAATCTTCTACCATGTTATAACCATCTACTGCAGCAAACAAATACTTTGGATTCCAAGGTTTTGTATAACTAAGTCCAATATTTAAAAAGGTATTTTTTGGTTTTAAGTGAAGCCCAAGGTATTTAACCCCTTGATCCATGTCACAAAATTGCATTCGGAATAGTGATTCAACTTTCATATTAGTTTCCCCATTTATTCCATTAATTAGAAGTGTAGACTTTTTATATTAATCATCATGCCTATTTCTTTGCAATATAGCTTCAATAACTCCTTAATACTATACCATGCACAAAAATCATGATGTCATTTATAAAGTTTAGATGTGTGATGAATACCAAGTCTAAGATTTGAATCCCCTTAAAATCAACTTTTATTCTAGATTCTTTAATGAACATGCTTAAGCCTTCTACCAACATTAGAAAGAGAAAAGGAGAAAACGATAAGACCTATATTAGTCCTCTAGAAGTTGTAAACAAATCTTAAGAAGACTTTTTTATTAAGACAATAAAGAAATTTGAAGAGAGAAAACCTATTATCCTATTGGCACTCTTCAAGTTCATGCCTTTTTAAAGGAGGAGTAATCTAATAAACATCTAGTTCACCCTATCATAGGCCTTAGCCATGTCTATGCCAATTTTTAAGATTGAGTCAAGTGCATTCTTTCTTGACTAGTACCTTGGTTTGGTGATTGAAGAGGAAGCTTCATAAACAATACCTATAACAATTCCTTCAATTTGATAGAATTAATTACATATAAAAACTTTTAAATTATATTACATAAAGAGATGGTTTTGCAATTTTCAAAAGTGATTTCATATTTTTTTTAATATATGATGGAAACAAAGGTAGAATTGACCCAACACTTTTCTATATATCCTAGGTTCTTAAAAAACCTATAACAAGCCTTTCTCCAAAATATCAAAGAACCCAAAGTAGAATTCAATATAAATACCATCAAGTCCTACACTTTTTTGTTTTCTAAAAGAAGTAAATACAACGAAATCTGTACACATTCCTTAATCAATCAAATTAGGAAACATGATTGATTTTCATAACTGATCTTGGAAGTGAGTTTTTAAATATATTTGTATATCTCTGAAGGTATTTACTTTGATCCATTTGGGTAAAGGATCTCCCAAACTATATTAATATGATTTGTAAGACTAGCATAATAACGAAAAGCTTAATGTTATTGTTTCCTTCCTTAATCTAGATGGTATTGCCTTTAAGTTTACATGTGATCTCTTGTTATCTAGTAGTTCCTTCTTTTTTATTTCAAGTTGTTTAAGGCTTTGAACTTCATTTTCTAAAAATGTCTCCACATCATTGTTGTCAATAAGAGTTGTAATCCCTTCCTCTACTTCCTTTAGACGTTTTTGGGAGTTTGTAGCATTTGTGGAAGTGCATCTCTTCATGGCATATTTATGTTCATAATATTGTTTGAAAAGTAGTTCATAACATTATATTTATAGGATTCTGTGTTTTAAGCATAAGGTGTTTGAAATTTTTATCCAAAAGCCAAGAATGGTTGAATTTCAATGGACTTGGGGTTTTTGATCTTTTGAATTCAAATAAAGTAGTATTTGTAGATTATTAGAATCGCCCCAACCTAATAATAGGTTTAACTTTAATCCTTTCATTAAATAGGGTTCAACCATTAGAAACCTATCTAGTCTTTTAGATATGCTCTCTTTGACTCTTTTAGTGTTTCTCTAGGTTGGTAGAATATTTATTGGTTCAATGTCTACCATGCGATCAGTCTCAAAAAGGTGTTGTTATCGAAAATTCTTAATCAATGCGGACAAATATTGTTTCTCTAGTCTACATGGGGAAGATCTAGAACAAAAGGCTCACATCAATGCATGCTCTCCCTAGACTGTTAAACTACTTGAATGTGAAGCTTTCTTACCTCAACAATAAAGGTGATCCTTGTCTTCTGAATTCTCTTACGATTAGTTGTACCTGCAAAAGCATGTAAAGAGAAAGATACAAAAGTGAAAGCAACAAGATAATTCAATGATCTATACTAATGATCAAGGAGAAATGTAATGAATAACTCATATCAAGTACAAATCATTCATGGGAAAGGGGAACATATTTGTATTAACAAAAATAGAGAAAAAAACTACAACCAAAGCCTTAGTGTTGAAGCCTTATCCTCACAATGCCTTTTAAATCACAATCACAAGCTCTATAAACTCCACAAATATCACTCACAAGAACATACTCTTTTCCTGCTATACCAATAATGATTCCATTAGCATAAAGGTGCTCTCTTGATCCTCTCCTATCATGGTCCATGAAGCTTGTATATATAGGCCAAAGAGGGACCAAAGGGGTTGAGACTCTTTTGGAGGAAGTTGGGGGATCATTCCTAGAGGCTAGGGTTACAAATACCACCTACTCTAGGAAGTTGGGATAAGCCTCTATAAGGAATTTCATCTAGAAGGTTCTCAAAATATTTTCTTTTTTCCATTTTAACATGGTTGATGCTCCTTGTGCACTAGCAGGAGGTGCCAGTGCTCCTTGTTAATGAACAACATGTGTCACCGTGCTCTCTATCATTTGGTAAGAGGATTCAGGCAAGGCTGACGCTCTATGTCATAAGGAAAAGGGCATCACACCTCCTAGGATTGAGCAAAATTCTCCTGCAAAAGATGGTTTGGCCAGGTAACTTTAGGGGATTAGGGATAGGGACAAATTTTGGGTATAACAGAATGACCCACAAAGTATGAATGTAGAGGGATGTGATAGGTGAAATACTTTGCTAGACATGACTCGGCATCAGATGCAAAAGAGTGACAAGTGAATACTTGGCACAATACAAGGTACAAACTATCTGACTCAAATCATGGTTGTTGACCAATACACTGCAGATCCATGTACAATGACCAAGTCATGGCTACTAACAATACATTGTAGATCCATGATCAACAAGACTCAAATCGGTACATAGCTTTGGAATATACAGTGTTGATCTATGTCATTCTGATTCTAACTTGAGCATAGCCACCAGGCATACAATGTGGATCCATTCAATGACTCAAATATACTATGTCGCAACCTGAGGATAGGTACATATTTAGGTGAATACCTAACCACTCAAGGTATTCATTCCAATACCAAATAGTACGATTTTATCCATGTGAATATATGTCCTAATGTTGGACATGGTAGAAACCACTTGATTAGCAATCATTGATGTATATCGTTAACAAGTGTGAGGTAAATCACCATTAATATCAGTGATTCCCAAGGTACTTATGTGCATTCCTCATGATGTGAATGAATGAATGAAGTCAAACAATCGATAGAATCTTTCAATCAAAGTCCAATGATCAAAACCCACTTTTGAAAGCAAGGAAACCGGTCATTGAGGCATGCGAGATTCAAGGTACTTGACTAGTTTCAAATACTAATTCTTGGGAGATGTGTTGATGTCAACGGGGATAGACTAGTTGAAGGAGGGTCATGATATTTCCCCCATCATCGACACGAAACTTGGAACAAAAGTGATTTTGAATGATTATGATAATGGAACAACCATGGAACTGACTCAGATATGACATACTCGAAGGAAGGTAAGGTAACTGCAAAGGTATACTGTGGTAAAGACTCCCCTTAAACATTGAACAGAATGGCAAGTGACTTGGTAGTATTGAATCAATGAGGAAAAGACCAGACATAATGCAAAGACAGGACGATGCATTCTTTGAATTGAATTAAAGGAGTGAAATGACTCATGAAAGTGGATCGAATCGATGGAAAGTTGAATACCCAACTGTTTGAATGAAATGTAGACAGGTTCCACGTTCAAGAGTGACTATAAGATGCCATTAACACAAATGAAAAATGTCTCCCCATTCACTTAATTTCCCCATTGTGATATATGAGTACCTCTTTTCTTTTTAACAATCTTAAAAAGGGTAACAAACGCTCGATATAGCTCATCAAGTGATGAGTCCATCCTCATATGTTTTATGAACCTGAGAAAGGAGGGGTTCATTCCCAAAAAATATTCCATTTCTTAATTTTACAAGTTCAAAGAAGGTAAAATCAGTTTTATTTTCATGTTTAGAGAGTATGAAATGACTAAGAAGACTTCAAGAATGGAATTTTTCGTAAATTTAGTCCCCAATATCCAAAAAATTGTAAACCAATACCTAGGAGAACTCTTCTAGTCGCAATGAACTAGAGTGTACATTTTTCGTAAATGAGTCTAAACGGTCTGAAAAATGGGTAAACTATCGCCGGATAGATGACCTTTAAAATTCTTTTACAAGTGTGAAATAATCAAGTTCACTTGGTGATATTTTCTTATTTAAAGAGTCTGAAAAGAGCTTAAAGATGACTCCAAGGGGGTTTCATTTTTCATATAAAGTTTTACAAGTCTGAAAAAGTGATAAAAGTATACTTGATACCTTTTCTTTGAGTTTTTAACGAGCATGAATAGGGTATAAAAGGTGCTCAGAACCTTTTTCAATTTGAGCCAGAGCATAAAAAGGTCAAAAAGAGACTCCATCGTAGCCAATAATGTCCAATAAGGCCCTGAAATCCTCAAAAGAACATTAGAACACTTTCATAATTAAAAATATGGAAAAACATGGTAAAAATGAATATATTTAACCATTTCTAATATTATTTTTCTATTAAAAAAATACAAAATTTGATATAAAAAGGTGAAATAGTAAAATTTATTTACCATTGTTTTTTTTACTATAGGAGTTGAGTGAAAACTAGTGTTGGAGAGGATAATTTGCAATGAAGATTTCAGTATCTACAAAGACCCATTCAACAAATCGTCAGGTGCAGGTAAGAGTTATCACCCTTACCTTCATTTTGATCGCTGGAAATTTTCTTTTTATCATGCGTTTTAGGGTTTTTAGGAAGCTGTTAGAAAGGTGAAGAATGCACCCTGGGAAACGTTCTTCTCCCTTTCGGGAGGTGCGTCGACACACCTCCCGAAAGGGGAAGCAACATCAAGGGCTCTTTTTCCTCAAGAGGAAGAGACGTTGTCGCTTTGATCCCTTCAAGAAAGAGCATTGGTGGCCGTGAACTTTCAAAATCAATAGATTTAGCATGAATTTCAATTTTTTTCTCACATGAAGTGTGTCTAATGGTTTGTTCCACAAATGTTTGACACAAAACATGGTCATTTGGAAAGAGTGTGAGCATGAATTAGACGATGCCCAAGTGGAAATGATGCAATGACAGTGAGGGAATTGAGGGAGTGTGGAGTCAACTAGTACTTTTGGACTCTGGGCATGAGGGATCATGTTTATCTATTAGACACTTGATACGAATTTGGGATCTGGAGAAACAATACTTCCAAGTTGGCACCCATATCCTTACCATTGATGTCAAGGATATCTACTTCTTGAACAAACTTTCTAGGAGAGAGATTCTCGTGTCACTCTCCTGTCCTCTAGGGGTAGATATGAATATTGATGACCTTATCGATGAGCAATGTGTGATTACAATAAGGTCCCCAAGGGGAAAATTATGATCAAACACATTATGGGTCAATCATTGAGAATATTGGCCTTCACCATTGAGAAAGTGGAAGGAACCAGGTATTCCCATCAGACTACCAAAGCTCACATGTTATAATCATTGGATTGCATATCTCCAATTATCTTCAACTGTAGCGAGGGGTTGTTAGTGAGCCTCAAATATCATCTCATGAAATGTCTTCGTGGTGAACTCAAGCAGTTTGATGACGGTTCCATAGTAGTGTATTTATTCTTGGAGAGGGTCCCTCTATTACGCCCTTAGGTACCACTCAATAGGTTAGAGCCTCAGGTCCATGTATGTTGAGGTGGGTAGAGGCCATGGCCCTCCATGGAGGCAGTGGAGGGCCCACAATGACTTATGGTTTAGTATTTTTCCAGTGGCTACGAGACCAAATTCTGATAGTATAGGACTATGCATATGCGGAGACCGATTTCAGGGGTGACCCTGATCTACCATTACCCGAGGATGACCACTGGGATGACTGAGGTGAGGAAGATTCTACTTTTATTGTGTTTTTTCATTTTATATTACATTTCATTTTTTTGTGTTTTGCGATACTGAGACATGACATGCTACTTTGCAGATATTGGTCCATCTTGACCTACTGGAGAATCATCAATTAAAAGGCGAGGGGTAGTATGAGAAATTTCCATCTGGAACATGGAAGCAGAGGAGGAGTTGCAAAAGATTTTATAAAAAACTATAGATATTGATGGTCAGTGTTCCAGACATCTCTATCGATGACCTTACCAAGTGTTATCAATGCCACATTGCATGGGTGTCATGTCGGTTTGGGAGGCTACTCCATAGGGTAGCTCGTGCGGTGATGTGATTTCACGAGAACAAGGATTAGTCTGGAGTGAGTGTATACTAAAATATTTCAAGGTTGAAAACTTTGGCCACATTATGTACTAAAAGCTTGTGGCTTCAGGTTTCTTCCTCGGTATTGGTTGTATATATATATATATATATATATATATAAACAAATTTTTTTACAAAAATGTGTGTGTATGTGATGTGTTTGTACATGAATGGCTACTTATTACGTGTTTTTGTGATATTTATACATGTGACCAATCATAAATGAACATAAAACATGAGATAAGTACCAATCCAAAACATAATTATCAAATCAAACAACCATTGCATTCAAATGTCTTGGAATGTGTTGATACAAAATGAACTCAAAAGACCTCTCAAGAAGTAGAACTATTTGGAACATATGAAGAAGTAAGGGGTTATTGATGGTATAGACTTGGTTCAATTGATGTACAACTAGTTCTGAATCTAAATAAACCCTAATATAACTCACACCATTTGTTAAAGATTTAGTTAATAACCAAATCATTGCATGATACTATACAAAATTGTTCGTAGCGGGACCTAAACAAGTTCCTCCTAAGCTTACCAAATCACTGGAAGGGAATAAAGTACCCAAGTCATTGATGCGAGATTCAAGGTATAACGAATAGCACCATTCGTGAAGCTAGAGTAAGTGGTCATTTGTCCATTAAAGCATAACACTATATAAGCAGACTTACCTAAGACGAATCCTACATTCATAAAAAAATAACAATCCAAATTACATATAGCACACTCTATAAACAATATTTACAAGGTATCCATGTTATATGACCTAGGAATAGTACCACTCAAGGTAAAGACCGTTTCAGGGCTCACCCAAAGGTATCCCATCATAGTCTATCATCTCATAAGATCCTTTCTCTAAGGTGTGACTAACAATGTAAGGCCCATGCCACATGGATTCAATTTTCTACGTCCCAAATTATCGTGTTTCTAGTCGTATGCCAGGACCGAGTCACTTTCATTGAAGAGGTGAGGTTGAATGGATCGGCTATATTGATCTTTAATATGTCATTTATGCACCTCATTTTCTAAATTTGCATCTTGATGAGTCTCATCGAGTTTGTTCTGATACAAGAATCGTTCTTCCTCTAGAGTGGTATTGGGTAGCACTTCCACAACATGTTTCAGAGAAGGAATCTCACAATCGATAGGGAGATTTTCCTCCAACCCATACACCAATTGAAATGGTGTAAATCTGGCATATGTATTGATGGTGGTCCTATAAGCCCATAATGCAGAAAATAACTATAAACTCCAACTAGACTTAGCTCGTCCTACCATCCGTTGAGGCATAGTTTTCAATAATTTGTTGATCGCTTCAACCTGGCCATTGGCCTATAGTTATTAGGGTGTGGAGTTATCATGGAGAAAACGTCATTTGGAACTTAGTTCTGACATCATATGGTTTTGAAAAAGCGAACCATGATCAATCATGATGGCTTGTGGGAATTCGAACTTAGTGATTATGTGGTTAAAGAGAAAAAGGGTGGAAGTTTTACAATATTTAGCATATGTAGGAATGGCCTCAACCCATTCTGTAAAATAATCCATGTCTAAGATGATGCAACCATGCCCCCCGACTGAGGTAGGCTTACATTAATGCATGAAATTAATTCCCCATTTCATGAAAGGACTAACAACAATTATGGGATGTAACAGAGTTGGGTGGGTGAAATTTATTTATTGTAAAAGCTGGAAGGGTGGGAATTTTTGCACAAATTCCATACAATCTTTAAATATTGATGGCCAAAATTACCTAGCGCGTAGTATTTTCTGGGCAGTAGCCATCCGAGAAAGATGACTGTCACAAGCTCTAGAGTGACAAACATTCAACACTAGTTCAACCTCTTCATGGGTTAAGGAATGCCACAAAATTGCATCAACGCCATGACTATACAATGTATCATTGACGATAAGATAGTGCTTTGCGTGATGATGAATACAACGACGTTCATCCTAGGTTGTGTTCTTATGAAAGCATTGAGTCTGGAGATATAGAATCGAGTCTCCATACCAAGGATTATATGTACTAATGAGGAACAATTATTCATCTGGTAATGAATCAAAGGGATGAATATATTTAATAATACAGATAAGGTCACACATAAGTGTGGAAATTAATCCCAAGCATTGATCAATTGAATGTTTGTCACAAGCTCTAGATTGACAAACATTCAACATTAGTTCAACCTATTCATGGGTTAAGGAATGACATAAAATTGCATCAACACCACGACTATACAATGTATCATTGACGATAATATAGTACTTTGCGTGATGAAGAATACGATGATGTTCATCTCAGGTTGTGTTCTTCTGAAAGCGCTGAGTCTGGAGATATAGAATCAAATATCCATACCAAGGATCAGATGTACTAATGAGGAACAATTATTCATTTGATAATGAATTAAAGGGATCAATATATTTAATAATACTGAGAAGGTCACACATAAGTGTGGAAATTAATCCCACGCATTGATTAATTGAACTCACAAAAATTGCTTGAAAACATGCATAGATCCACTCAAATTGGAGACAGAAATTGGTGCATAACACAAACATGCATTGAAAATTTTTACATCAGCCTAACTTATAAAATAATAGGTTGTCCAAATATATAATTACATCATATATTCGAACACCTAAGGAGGCAATTTAATCCTTACAAAAGCATGGTTACTATAAGTCAAAAATCCCCCCTAGGTGCATAAAACACTTTCCAAATCAGTCAAGAAGGTCATAAATTGGATGAATGAGTTGTATCAGATGATAAGTGATGGAAATTAAATATACTCATGCTTTAAGGAGAGAAATATATGGAGGATGAGTTGTGCAAAAAATAAGGTAGTTGCCATGTGACTAGATTTCACCTTTTCCCTAAAAGCTACAAAAAGCAGTCTAACTTGGGATAAGGCAGGAATGCGCACTTACTAAAATGGGAAGTATGTTGTGTTATTAGAATCTTATCCAGAATATTGTGAAGGAATTCCTAGAGGCAGTTTAGGAAATTTTTGACCAAATGGTGCAAGTGGATTCGAACTAGCTAGGGTAGAACCTAGGAAATTAATCAAAAATATTAATTAATGTATATTAAGTATGGGAATGGTTTTTTTTATTATTATAACACCCCCTATTAATCATGAATTATGTGAAATATCATAAATATATCAGAGATATAGGGACTAGCAACAATTCTACGTCACCCTTTACATACTGCTTATCCATACAAAACAAGGAAAGAGGTGTAACCACAAGGGGATAATCCTCCCTTAAACATGGACATGAACAAAAAAATTTGAAATATTGTCTTCAATCAATATTCACCATATGATCAATTATCTCGAGCATTTATTTGAGACTTTTGAAATTCTTCTCAGAGAATTCCTTGGTGAAGATATATGCAACTTGCTCAGATGATGTGCAATAGTGGAGAGCAATGATCTCATCATGCACAAGCCCTGTGATGTAGTTCATATAGATCTCTATGTGTTTGGTTTGTTTCCTTTGTACTAGATCTGTTGAGGTTTGAATAGTACTTTGTTTTTCACAATAAATTATTGTGTAAGTGTCATATTCCATCGCAAACTCTCCAAGTATAGCCTGCAACCACAAACATTGAGTAGTTGCATTCACATCTCTTTTGTATTCTTCCTCTGTAGACGAAAGTGCAATGGAACTTTGATTTTTACTTAACCAGCTGATAGGTTCATCTGCAAGCATTAACACATATCTTAATTTTATGTTAGTGTTATCACATGCCCAGTCAAAGTCAATAAAACTAACTAACTCTAGGTCATATTTTGCAACGTAGTGAATCCCATGTGTCTTTGTTCCTTGCACAAATTGCAAGATTCTCTTTGTTTCCATCCAATGGATGTATATTATTTGATAAATGTTTCTATATTCCACACTTACTGTATAAGAAATATCAGGTTGAGAGTGAGTCAAATAGAGGAGACAACCAACTAGCTTCCTATATAGTCTGTTGTTTACCAAAAAAGTTGAAATCGCTTCTTCAAGGTTAACTCCTGAGAGGAAAGGAGTCTTAATTGGCTTACAATAATTCATGTTGAAATTGTTTAGCAGGTATAGAGAATACTTTTATTCCAAGGGTTGATTGAGAAATCTCAACCCCCAAGAATTGGCTCAGCAGTCCAAATCAGTCATGGAGAAGGCATGGTTCAATGCATCCTTCAAGGAGGTAATTTATTTCATGGAACTTCTTATTATCAAAAGGTCATCCACATACAAAAAAATAATAATGATTGAACCATGAATCATCTTAAAATAGAAATTTGGATCAGACTTACATCTACTAAAGTTCGGTGATAGTAGAAACCCATCAATCTTAGCATACCAAGATTGTTAGGATTATTATAATCCTCCCTTGTCCATTTATAGTCTATTGATCAATTTTTCTAGCATAGGGAGACATATTTGCTGTAATGGAGTATGGGGAACACATATAAAGGTTAAATTCCACTTAGTGCATGTTTATGCTTGAGTTTAAGTGTCCCTGAGACCATTCCCTATATTCTAGGAACAACTATGAGTGCCACCAGCAGCCTCCATCAGTTGGTTGTGGTAGGTAACCGATTATGCTAACTCAACCTTCGCTTACATTCAATTAGTCTAGCACCAGTTTTGCATGGATGCATGGGGAAGTTGTGTATTTTTCTACCTACCTTGTTAGGTTAACAGGTTTAACTAGTTTAACTAGTTTAACTAATTGTCAATCTGATTTAGTTATCCATAGTTAAACTAGTGGCTCCCATGTAGTGATTTAGACACTCCTAGTTATCCATTTAGTCAGGATTGAGTTCGTAGATTCGAATATCATCCACATGATTTGAATTCTCCTTATTGTAACACTGTTGTATACTGTTGGAATTAATGAAGATTAATGTTGTAATTTACTGATCAATTCTTATCAGTTTTCTCTGAAATATGTCTTGTTCAATGTACATTGGTCATTCCATTCCACTGCACAATTATACATTTCAATTGCTCTCATTTCCTTTATATCAATGGTTCAATAATTCAAACATGGTATCATATCCTTGTTCAGGCTAGTAGTAAGTCTTGTCCTAACTCCATTGTACACCAGAAGCAACTAAGTTTCCACATAAATCTTGGAATGATAGCCTTGCTCCCTTTGAATTATGTTCAGAGAAGTCTATCTAGGTGTGACAGACTCTGATAAAGTGTACATGTCGAGGTGGAAATGCTTGAAACTAACATGATTGTGAATTGTTTTGTTTTGCATTGATAGGTACAACTTCATATGGATTCGAGATTATCAGTTCCTCTTCTTACTCCATTCACAAGATATTCTTGGTGGAAATTGAAGATGATTTCATCTCTAATGAAAGAAGGTCGCTATGAGGTATCTATTGGAATTGGTAAAGAGACTTATGAAGATAAGAATGACTGGCTAAATGACGATGATATATCTTTTGGAACAATATATCTGACCTTTTCTCCAAGCTTGCGCTACCTTATTGATTATGTTGAATACCCAAAGGATCTTTGGACATAATTGGATAGAACCTTTGGAAAGAACAATGAGGATCATTATAAAACTTTGGAGAGCACTCCCAACACCACAAGATTTATTTCTTCAAAATTATCAGCCTCTATTCTCTCTGAAGAAGTTGTTCAAGATGAAGAAGAAGCAAAATCTTCAACACAGTCAATTTGAATTGAATAACGTATCCTTGGAGTGACTCCTTCTCCTACTGCTCCGGAAGTTTATGAGATCTCTAATATCTTGTCTTCTCATACAGTTGATCCAGAAAAAGACATTTGAATCTCTATTATTGAGGAAAAAATATCCTTCCATTCTACTCATGCATTCTCCAGTGATTCTTCTATTTTAAATTTTGTGCAAAGTTTGCCAATGATTGCTTCAGAAAATGAAGAGGAATTCGATTTCTCTCTCTCTAATGTTGCTGCTGGTGTGCACAAAAGTAATACTTTGAATTTTTTTGAAAAAATATCATATTTTAGGAGTGATGCATTCACTCTCATTGATCTAGAGCTTCCATCAAATTCCTACATGATTGCTTGCACCAATACTCTGAGTTTTGTTAAAGAAGGAGAAAATTGTGCATCTACCATCTCAGTGGATCACTTGGAACCTGGATCTGATATGACCTTATTTGGATCTAATATGAACTTATTTGGTTCAAGTTTTAAGTTTCAAGAGCCTCCATTCATGCTTCTAGTTGTTCTCATCAATTTTGGTGTGAAAAGTCAAGTACCTCGAGTCTCTTTCAAAATTGTTGTTGGGGATTTGATGTCGGTTTTATCTCATGAGTTTACTGATATTAAATTTTGTGAATCATTGGTTATTTTAGAATATTTATCATATTATGGAGGTCAATCATTCCCTCTCCATGGTCTTGGGACTTCTCTACCTTCCTACTTGATCACATGCCCATCTCCTCACATAAATGGTAAATATGGAGACATTCTGCATTCATGTGGACACTTGCTCGTAACAATTGGATCTGATTTTAAATAGCATGGTTCAATGTTCAAGGATGAAATATATAATTTTCTTGGGATTACCTCACATGGTTCGAATTTTCAAGCACTTTTTCTCTCTCATCAGTTGATCGCAGTTTCTCTACATGGGTCCAGTTTTCATATTGCAGTTGTCTATGTTCCTGATTCAGTTGAGCATATTATTCTTCTTCCAAGGAGGAAAATTCCTCCAAAAATAATCATATAGTTTGGATAGGTTCACATGCACAGTCCCAGGATATTGATCCACAGAAGAACCAATATTTTGCATTACTTCTCTAAAGAGTTGGAGATTGTAGCTTGTTATCCTAATTCACTACTTATTTTGAGGGGGGGGGGGTTTCCCATGAAGTTTTTCCCATTTCCCTTAGTTTATTAAGCAGTTTTATTTTTCATTCGATTTTATGGGTGAATTTTTTCCTATTTTCCATGGCCCAAAGTTGTCCAAGTCAAGAATAGGGGGGGTGTTAGGATTATTATAATCCTCCCTTGTCCATTTAAAGTCTATAGATCATTTTGTCTAGCACGGGGAGACACATTTACTATACTGGAGTATGGGGAACACATATAGAGGTTAAATTCAACTTACTGCATGTTCATGCATGATTTTAAGTGCCTCTGAGACCATTCCCTACATTTTAGGAGCCACTATAAGTGCCACCAGCAGCATCCCTCAGTTGGTTGTGGTAGGTAACCAGTTATGCTAAGTCAAACTTCAGTTACATTCAGTTAGATCACTTTCAGTTAGTATAGCACTAGGTTTGCATGGTTACATGGGGAAGTGGAACCTTTTTCCACCTACCTTGTGAGTTTAACCCGTTTAACTAGTTTAACTGATTGTCGGATTTATTTAGTTATCTAGAGTTAGACTAGTGGCTCCCATGCATTGATTTAGACACTCCTAGGTAGCAAGTCAGTCAGGATTGAGTTGGTAGATTCAAATATTATCCACATGATTTGAATTCTCCTTATTGTAACACTGTTGTATACTATTGGAATTAATGAAGATTAATGTTGTAATTTACTCATCAATTCTTATCATTTTTCTCTAAAATATGTCTTGTTCAGTGTACATTGTTCATTCCATTCCACTACACAATTATACCTTTCAATTGATCTCATTGCCTATAGATCAATGGTTCAATAATTCAAACAAAGCTCTGGGAGCTTTTTGTATCCCATATAATAATTTCTTCAACCCGCACACAAGAGATTGATTAGTAAAAAAACCTTTTGGATCTTTCATGTATATTTATTCTTTGAGATCTCCATGTATAAAGGCACTCTTCACATCCATGTGATGTACCTCCCATTTCTTGGAAGCTACAATGACCAAAACTAGTCTTATATAATCCATATGTGCCACTGGTGCAAAGGTTTCATTGTAGTCAATGCCTTGGACATGGGAGAATCCCTTGTCTACTAACCTTTCCTTATACTTCAGAGGAGATCCATCAACAACAAAATTTATCTTGAATACTGATTTTCACTTGAATATCTTTCTCCCTGGTGGAATATTTTCTTATTCTTATTCATATGTTTGTGGATATAATTCAACCATTAGATAACACTTCTTACCAAAGCATGGGTCCTTGGCAGAAAGGGAACTCTCAAATTGAGATATAGTTCTTCTAGGATCACAAGGATTCCCATCTAGTTCTGCAGTTGCTTGAATTATCTTTGTTTTATACTTTGTTATTGTAGGAGTGTAAGGATCTGCAATTAAATATTAATTATTAGACATATCAGAATCATAAAACTTATTAGAGTCTTCACTTACAATCAGAGGTGGTGGCGGTGAAAAGGACTCTCCAATTTGTGTTGTTGGCATAGGCTCTTCTTCAAACTGAACACTCCTTTCAATGAAGTATTTTTTAGTGATCATGTTGATCAAATTATAACCTTTGTAATCTTCTAAAAACCCAACAAATAGGAATTATTGACTTTGGGGTTCCAAATCCTTCCTCCTTTCTGGTAGAAATATAGCCCAAGATTTAGAGCCAAAATTCTTGAAGTGGGACACATCAGGCTTGTGTCCACTCCAATCTTTGAAAGGAGTGATTCTAGTAAGATATTTGTGAGGAAAACTATTCTAGATATAGGATGCACAGTTGATTGCTTCATCCAAAAACTTTGGTGTAAAATATTTATACCCCATCATGCAAGTGGCCATCTCCTTGAGAGATCTATTCTTCCTCTCAGCAACACCATTCTACAAATGTGTGTAAGGAATAGAGTGCTACATCTAGATATATTCATCTTCACAATATTTTATAAATTCAAATTTGACTTATTCACCACCATTATCAGATCTGGGGACCTTGAGATTTCTTCTAGACTAGTTCTCAACTAAGGCTTTAAGACCCTTGAAGAGGTCAAAAACTTATGACTTGTACTTGAGGAAGAAGACCCACCAGTACCTGGAAAACTCATCAATGAAGGTTAGAAAATATTTGGCTTGAATCATTGAAATATGAGGGAAAGGACCATCTATATCACTGTGAATAAGCTCAAGGTATGTAGAGGTTTTCTCATGACTGACTCTCTCATACTTGTGCTCTAGGCGTTTTCCTAGGATGCATCCTTGACAGAATCCTTTAGAAAACTTGATTTTGGGAAACCCTATGACCATGTCTTTGTCACACAAATAAGATAGGTACTTGTAATTTATATGGCCAAACCTTTCATGACATATATTTGAACCTTCATTGGCATGAATGAGGAGAGTAGAGGGGTTTGATAAGGGCATGAAGTGTGAGAAATTGTAAACTTTAGTGCTATAATCAAAAAAAACTTTTTCTATGACTACCATTAAACATTTCAATGATTTCAACATCATTGGGAGAGAAGAAAACCTTCTTAAGAGACCCAGTGTGGGTCATCTGATAGACTGACAAGAGATTGGTAGCAAGAACTGGGACATACAAAACATTATTGAAGGAACCATGGTCAATATATATTCTACCCTTCCCTTTACTTTTAGTTTAAGAATCATCTCCCAATACAATTTTAGGACCATTCAAATCATCAAGAGAGGATAAGGCCTCCCTTTTTGAAACCATGTGTTTTGAAGATCCAAAATCAATGATAAAGGAAGAGGATATTATAGTTCTTTCTACCAATGCATGAACTCTCTCCTTGTCTTCAAAATTTCATGCACCATCCTTCTTCTTTGCTCCTTAAGGAAGAGAGATGTTGTAATTTTCAAGGAGTTGATTCAACATATCAATTTGTTTCTTCATACAATATCTCTCTGGATGATATCCCTTACCACAGTATGTGCACTTGCTCAATTCACCTTTACCTTTCTTCTTCTGGGAATTATTTTTAGAGATTGAATACTTCTCATGATACTTGGACTTGTATTTCTTTCGATATGGAGGATTCTTGGATTATACTTCTTCTTTCCTTTTGAATCCATCTTTCAATCTCCATAAACCAAAGCGTGATTTTTGGAAGGTTTGATGGTGCCCATCATGACCAACTTAAATTTCTCCTGGGTCAAGGATTCCATGAATCTGAAAGTGAAGGCATATTCAAGTTTCAAAATTTCAACTTTGTGGCATGGAAGGTCGATACAAACAAAGAATAGTCAGGGCCAAGCTTCAAAAGTATGGTCAATACTAGTTCTTCATCTTTATTTTCAATACTACACTTCTTTAAATGAAGAACAAGAGCTTTGAACTTGGAGAAGTAGACTTGTTAGGACTCAAAATTGCTTGGAATCGGTGAGACAAGCTCATTCTCTAATGAATGTCCCCTCATTTCATTTGTCTTTCCAAATAAGGTTTGTAGTTTCTCCCATATTTCATTTGGTGATGTCAATCCATCTAAATGGAAAATAAGGTATCTGGAAATGTTGAGACACAAGATACCATAAGCCTCATCCCTCATGTTGTGGCACTTTATATTCTTTGTTGTTGCATTGGGCTCAACCTCAGTTTCCATGGTCACTCTGAAGAGGCACTTTCTCGTCATCAAAATTCCCATATGTTCCTTCCATTCGAAGTAGTTGAATGGAGTCAAGGTGATATGGTGAGATTGATCCATTTCTTAAGCAAATGCACCCTGAATAGATTGAATGCACTCCCTGGGAGAGTGATGTCGATCCTACAAAATAAATAAGAGAGGAGAGAAATCAAACTAAATATGCTCTGATATAATGTGGAAATTAAGACCAAGCTTATATCAATTGAACTCACAAAAATTACTTGAAAACATGCATCTATCCACTCAAATTGGAGACGGAAATTTGTGCATAACACAAGATTGCATTGAATAAGTAAAGATCATCAAACCTTATAAAATAATAGGTTTTCCAAATATATAATTACATCATAGATTCGAATGCCTAAGTAGGGAAGTTGAATCCTTACAAAAGTAGGCTTACTAAAAGTTGAAATACCGCTTAGGTGCACAAAACACTTTCCAAATTAGTCAAGGAGGTCAGGAATTGGCTGAGTGAGGTGTATCAACTGATAAGTGATAGAAATTCAATGTACTAATGCTTTCAGGAGAGAAAAATATGGAGGATGATTTGTGCAAAAAACAAGGCAATTGCCATGTGACTAGCTTTCACCTTTTTCCTTAAAAGTTGCTCAAAAGTAGTCTAACTTAGGATAAGGAAGGAATGAACACTTACTAAACTGGGCCATTTGTTGAGTTGTTAGAATATTATCTAGAATCTTGTGAAGGATCTCCTATAGGTAGTTTAGGCAATTTTTGACCAAATGGTGCAAGTGGATGTCAACTAGCTAGTGTAGGAACTAGGAAATTAATCAAAAAGATTAATTAATGTATCCTAAGTATGGGAATGGGTTTTTTATTATTCTAAAAATAAGTTTCGTGAATATGAGAGACTTCTATGAATTGGATTTTGAAAATTCTAACTTGAATTCCTGGAAAATGATGATCCAGTGAGATTATTTTCCCCCAAGTACTTGACAAATCAAGATATAATACGTGGGGTTATAATCTGCGTACACCCTATTTGTGCGAAGCAGAATGCAATGATGAAAATTATAGAATACGATGATAGTAGCCAAAGATAACTTATCAACATTTGAATAATGTGTTTCAGAGTCAAGAAGACTCTTACTCCCATAATAAATGACTCGTTCTGGGTCGTTTTCATCTGTTTGAACTAGTACCATGCCGATAGTAGTTCAAGATGTAGCCATATACAAGGAATAATACTTAGTATAATCGGGTGGTTGAAACACATGTGCATGTGTAATAACATGTTTGAGGGATTCAAATGAATGTTGTGCAAGGTCATCCCAGACAAAGGGTGTATCATTTTTCAACAAACACATGAAACCATGTGTCTTCTTGGCATAGTTGCATAGAAAACGATGCAAAATGTTCGCCTTCCCTTTCAAACTTTGAAGTTTATTAACATTGGTAAGTGGGTGTAGGGATAAAATGTCTTCATTCTTCAACAGATCTATATGGAATCCAAGCAATCTTCTTATTTCAACACAAAAACACGTTTGTGTGGATTCAATCGAATGTAGTAATGGAGACATCTGAGAAAAATGGATCTCACATGGTCAACATGTAGTTCTCTATGTTGTGAATGAGTAGGAAGATCATCGAGATATAGTTCCATGATGTGTTTAATGTCATGGAAAGCATAAAACATGTTCCATTGGAATGTAGCACCGACAGTTTTTAGGCTAAAAGGAAACTTTTTGTAAGCAAAGGTCCTGTTGGGAAAATGAAAGTCGTCTTATGCTGATTGAAAGGGAGTGTCTCTGTATGATTATATCTAGAAAACCCATCCATCAATTAAAATAGGACTCTTCCAGCATAGTTATCGATCATCTAATCGATGTAAGGAGTAAGGAAATTAATCCTTCAAACATGCCCTATTTAGATCTCTAAAATCAATACAAACCCTAATTGTACCCTATTTTTTGGTCACAGGAACAATATTAGAAACCCATTCCATTAGCGACAGAGGGTAATGTAACCTAGCCCTATGAAGTTTTTCAACTTCTTCCTTTATGGTCATTGATTTTTGTGGATGTACTTGAAGTAGTTTCTGACATACTGGCTTGGCACCAGGGTATGTCCTGATCTCATGAACGACGATCAAAGGATCTATCCCTGGAATTTATTCATATGTAGAAGCAAAAACATCTCTAAATTCCCTGAAAGGGTCGTGTAGGATTTAATTTATGGAGAAGAATAGTTTTATTTCGGAACTGAATGCACGCAACAACTCCAGGTGTCACTCATATGTCGACCGAAACAGTCTTAGTAATATTACTCAAATTACCTTCCCACTCAACATTGTGAATGAGTATCGGTGACCGAGGAGTAGTGACAATATCAGCTGAAACCATCTATTCGAAATTATATTCTACCATTTGGTAATTGGGAAGGAAAGAATATCAATGATGATGTTATTTCCAATACATCTCATCTAAAGACATGACTTCTATAATGGGTTCATCCGATGGAATAGGTTGCAAAAGATAATTTAGAGATGGGGGGGGGATCTAACCAATATGATAGATGGTAAGGGTTTGATGCCACCACAAGGTGATCATTAAGGGTGGGGTCGTCAATGGTGGATTGGACAGCCTAGTAAATCTCTTCAAACTAACTCAAAGATGTTGAGTCAGAAATTTATTTCCCTTTAGCCAAGGTTTGATCATGACTCATCGAGGAGAGATCATGTTAACAAACGCGACCTGTGAAGGAGGAGGAGGATTTTTCAATGGAAAGACGCCCATAATCTAGGAATATTTAAGATGTACTACACCTCTGTTATGATACTACAGAGCCAAAGAGGATATGAGCGGAACATTGTTCACAGAATTAGAACTTGTGTCTGGAGAACAAAACTCTAGCTAATCAACAGTCACAATATTCCATTGGAATGGGATTGGGACCACAAAAAATACAGATGATGCCACTCTCTACATTACGTAGAACCAAGTCCTACCTACCTCAACATGGATGGAAACGGATTTTATTCCTAGTTCAATCAAGAGAGAGGGAAGTAATCCATAGAGTTGAAAAACACGACCATCAAATTCCTTTAATGTCGTAGGTGAACGGTTAATTTTAGGAGATACTATAGCTCTCCAACAGGATAGAGACATGACCAAGGTCGAGACTCCTTTTTCCAAAATAGTACGATGGAATTTTTTCCCAATCTCTTTCAAGGACAACTGAAAAGATAATTGATGGGAGAGTCTCAAGTTGAAATCATCCAACTTAAAGACAATAACATTGTTATTCTCAGGATCCATAGCTCCAAGAATTTACAACATATTATTCCTCTGTGTAGGACACATTTGGAGTACTTTGAGGGTAGACATAGTGCAGGGTGCTTGATCCATATATTCCATAAAATTGTAGTATTGGGCAGCACGTGCACTAGGATTAAATACTAATTTTCGAATTGTACTCTTGGGTGGGCGGACTACTGCGTGAAGAATAGGTTTTTCAATGTGAATACCATCGGTAGAAGGAGGGATGGAGGTTGTATTTTTATCAATTGGAGTGCTATCATTCTTCTTCTCTGGAGGAGGTTCATAGTTATGGGATCTGGTCGTAATATTCATCGATTCATTAGAAATCATTTTGACCTCATCGATGGAGGATGAGGAAGACCCATTCAAGGATTGGTGATCAACCAATTGTTTTTGGGTACAGAAAGGATCAGTCAAAACTGTAATTGTTTCTTATAATTTTCTAATCTCCTCATGATGAAGACATTATTTGGTGAAATGGTCACCTCCACATATAAGGAAAGGAAATTTTAATTTTCTCTTATTTCTAGATTCAACATTTTCTATTTGTGTTTTATTATCTTCTTGTTGATTCGTATACTTCTTGAATTTTTTTCTTCCTTTCTTCCGTGTCCCCAAAGATTATGAGGATTGAATGACATTCACTTTAGTAGAAAACAGTCATTGGATTGGCTACAGTCTACCTAGCGGGCGAAGCTAGGTTTTTTATTTTCTTTGTGGATTTGGTCTTCAACTGTGTATGTAAAGAAACAAGTTTGCCATCAATAAGTGGTTCCGTTGAAGGTCTTGAAGGGTTTGAAGTAGGACAAGGAACATTCAGGATCAAACCATATAGAGTGCCTGACTAGGAATAAACCAAGTCTAGGTACTGAGCACGACTGATGGCTTTCTCTTCGGTAACAACACCTCCCATGGAAACATTTCTGTAAATGGGTGGAAGTAATGACTTAGTGAACTAATCAAAAAGTAATTGATCGAGAATGGGAGCCTTAATCAACATACGTCGCCGTCTCCACTCATGTATATGATCTAATATATGAGTGGAAGTGGTTTGAGGGAGTGAGTTCAAAATATCTATACGTGTTTCATATCTAATTGGTAATAGAAAATGCGTCAAAATTCCATTACTGGAGTGTTGAAATCCCAAAAGGAATGTTGAGGTAATTCTATATACCATTTAGCGAAATTTTCAGTGAAAGTTCTTTGAAAAAGTCCCAAATGGATGGAACAATCCATTAGAGAGTTTGACGAACACAAAAAATGATAAGTCATTACGTGGTTCTTGTGGTCTTCACTAGGTTTGTCGGCAAATTTTGGTATATCCGAAGGTAACTTTATAGGAATAGTTGGCCATGAAGGATCATGGTTAATAGGATCATTAATAAATCATGAAAAATCTGACAGATCAAGCATAGATATAAATGGTAATTGTTGATTTGGTTGCGGATACTAGTAGGAAGGTAAGAGGATTGATAAACGAGTGCCAATGATCCTCCTATAATGGGTTGGTTCGGTGGCGGTTGGTTTCCAAATGATCCTACTGATGGTGCTCCAGGTGGTGGGCCTCCAAGTGGTGGAACTCCAGGTGGGACTCCATGTGTACCCCTGGACAGTGGAACTCACGGTGAACTTCCATATAGTGGTGGACCTCCAGGTGGTGGATCGCCAGATGATGGTGGAACTTTAGGTGGTGGACCGCCATATGGTGGACGATATCCATATGGAGGACCCCCTCATGGTCCCCAATGTGGTCCACCATGCCCTCCAAACGTATTTATAAGTGGTCTCCCATGTGCAAGGACATTCATCCAATTAGGTTTCCCCCATGGGTATTCATATTCCCAGGATACAGAATCTTGAGATAAACATTTCCCGAAGAAATTGGTTGAGAATTTTGATTAACCATTGCAAGTTGATTTCCTGGGAAATTATAACCCCATGTGGGTTTGATAAAGGTAGGTTGAACCCAAGAAGGTTGTCTTGTGATGGAGGAGGGGATAACCACATTTACAGTAGTGTAAGGTGTACTGACTATCGATTTCCCTAATGGGAAATTCTGCCCAATATTTGAATTAGTTCTCCCAGTTGTTGAAACAAATTTAATAGAGTATTTCTCCCCAATCATAGGATTTATGGGTAAACTAGAAACAAATGGGAGAGATTGAACCAGTAGGGAAGGGATAACAGGTTGTCCTGGATCATAAGAAACTGCACTTTAAACTAGTATTCCTGAAACAACATCAACATGAGACTGAACAAGAGCATGGTATTCAAGACTGATCATTTCTGAACAACTAGGCAAAGGATAACAACTTTGTCTCCTTATGTTCTCCCCCATTGTACATAGATGAGACATAGTATCAAGCAGTGGTCTAAATAATTCCTCATTCAAAATTAATCTTGTGTCTCATGGAGGTGTGAGATAAGACAAGTAGTAGTGACGTACTTGGAAATGGTTTGTCCCAAGTAAGTCTCACAAAATGGAGCAGCTGGACCAAATTTTGATGCAACAGGGTCATATGATGGATGGGAAAATACCCAATATCATGCACCAGAATGGCCTTCTGTTAGGAAGTGAAAGTTTGAGTCATGAAGAAGGAAATTGAACCACTACTAGAATAGGGGTAGATGGATTTTCGAAGCAAGAATACTCTTCCCCAGATTCAATAACCAGAAATCACTCTATAGGTGGATCAGTAGTAATAGATTGGTCCATGGTTTCCCCTTCTCTTTCTCTCATAGTGAGAGGGAATTTAGGTGGTAAACCCTACAGCCCACAATATCTCCTCATAGCTATCTCAACCAAAATGTTAGCTAAGAAAATATTACTCTAAAGGACTTCTAGTTTAAAATATTACACACCAAACTCCTACACAACCTATGATCACAGCCAAACTTAAGTTATAGGATGGGTTGAAAATTTGGAACCTTACTATGAGTTTCAAGTTGTCACAACTCGCGATATACCAAAGGATCCCACAATAAAACACGACAAGGAGGATTAGGACCATACCCTTTCCTGAATACCCGACTACCTAGATGATACGAGTGTAGAAGTTCCTCAAGTGTTGTTATCATTGTATTGCTTCAACAAGACAACCAAAAATATTTTCACAGTTGGTATAGGTTCCTAGAAGGGTCTCTTAATATATGTAAGATATGTGAGAGCTCAAATCTATCTCAATGTTGTCTTATGCACATTCGAAATGGGCCATCCGATATACTATCAAGTATGTGAAGAACTTTTTGATATACCTCAAGGGTATGTGAAAATATGTTCGATATACCAATTGGTATGTGGAAGAGCTGCATAGACCTCAGGATGCGTTGTAGGAAAAAAATGGTAGCTCTTATGTTTATAGACATCGAAACACGTTTTATAACCTAACACTTAAATTTCTAAGAATTTTTACCTGAGCTACCATTCAATTTTATCTTGACGGTTAGTGAATGTTTATGAGGTGTGTAGTAATTACAATATTAAATGATCAAATGCAATGCAATTCAGTTTTTGATGAATCCTAGATAGAGTAAAGGATAGATATTTTCCTTTGAATCAATAAACAAAAACACCATGCAAACTTTATAACTCATCCTAGAAGATTCAAAATATTTTAGACACACAAAACCTCTCAGTGCTAAACCTAAAGAGATCTCTAACATAAAAAAAAATTCCCTAATGCTTTAACTTATATGATTTTCACAATCAAAACTCAAAAAATAACAACTACTACTCTATGTGATCAATTGGATTCAAAACACCTAGTCAAACCCAAAGCAACATATCTAAATTTTCTTTTTGTTTTTTATATATTTTTGGAATAGAAATGCAAAGAAAAAGTAAAATTACTCTACCAAAAGCACAATAAACTACAATATTTTTTCTTTTTATGTATATGGAAAGAGCTATAAGGGTTCTAAATGCAAACTATAATACCCAAGACTGAATTTTTAAAACACAAAACAATTGAATTTTGGATCCTTTACTAATATATTTTTTTCAATATTTCACTCAAAAATGTACTCAAGTTATGCGCACATGGTCATATATGACAACAAACAAAGAAGAAAATAGATAAACCCAGACCAAAACAAAAAAATTCCAAAAGAGAAATTCTAGATTCGGACATGGCCTACCTTGGCACACCTTTCAAGGTAGTACCGGGGCTTCCCCTAGTGGATGAAGCTCTTTTCTCTCTTCGGGACAATGTCGGCATCGCTTCTTATATCTGGGTTAAAGTTATTGACAACTCTCTTTGACAACAGACGAAAGGTGTCAGGCATGGGTCGGTTCTCTGTTAGAGTTACCCAGGTATGTTGGAAGATCTAGAAAACCAACAAGAAGATAAAACCTTTAACATAAGAAATCATTAATCAGACTAGAATTTGTTGAGTGTAAACACTAACCTAAGGAGGAATATGGAATTGATATAAGATGAATTTCACACCTTAAATCCTTAAATGAGCATGAAATAATTTTTTTGAGAGCTTGTAATCAAAAGCAAAACAAAAAATTCATAGATCTAATCGATCCCAAGAATGGTCACCAGTTTTGTTATTGGAAATTCTCAATTAATGCAGACAAAGATTGTTTCCCTAGTCTACATGGGGATGATCTAGAACAAAAGAATCACAATAATGCATCCTCTCCCTAGATTGTTAAACTACTTGAATTTCAATATTTCTTAGCTCAACAATGATGGTGATCCTTGTCTTATGAATTCTCTTACGATTAGTTGTACCTGCAAAAGAATGTAAAGAGCAAGATACAAAAGTGAAAGCAAAAAATAATTCAATGATTTATATTTAGATCAAGGAGAAATGTAATGAATAACTCAGATCATGTACAAGTCATTCATGGGAAAGGGGAACATATTTGTATTGACATAAATAGAGAAGAAAACTACAACCAAATCCTTGATGTTGAAGCCTTGTCCTCACAATTCC
The DNA here is from genome assembly GCA_001517045.1 of Pseudotsuga menziesii. NCBI lineage: Eukaryota > Viridiplantae > Streptophyta > Pinopsida > Pinales > Pinaceae > Pseudotsuga > Pseudotsuga menziesii. Next base: position 142,276 of record LPNX010053354.1, read on the forward strand.
TTTTGAATCACAATCACAAGCTCTACAAACTCCACAAATCTCACTCACAATACCATACTCGTTGCCTCCTATACCAATAACGATTCCAGTAGCATAAAGGTGGTCTTGATCCTCCCCTATCATGGTCCATGAAGCTTGTATAAATAGGCCAAAGAGGGACCAAATGAATTGAGATTCTTTGGGAGAAAGGGGAGGGATCATCCCTAGAATCTAGGGGTACAAATGCACCTACTCTAGGAATTTGGGATAAGCCTCCACGAGGACTTTCTTCTAGAACGTTCTCAAAATATTCTCGTTTTTCCATTTTAACAGAGCTGGCACTCCTTGTGCATAAGTAGGAGGAGTTGGAGCTCCTTGTTATTGAACAAAAAGTTTCATTGACGTTCTATGTCATTGGGTAAGGGGTATCAGGAAATGTTGATGCTCTATGTCAGAAGGAAAAGGGCGCCAGACCTCCTAGGATTGAGCAAAAATATCCTCCAAAACATGGTTTGGCCAGGAAAATTTAGGGAATTAAGCACATGGACAAATTTTGGGTGTAACAAGTGTGAAAATTAATTTCCAAGAGGGTCCTTTCTAACAGTCTTCCCCAAAATTTCCCTTTGATTAAGATTCAAGTTCAAGTCTCCCCCAATATCACATTTCCTCCACTCAATAAACTAGAGTTCACTAAGTTGTCCCAAAAGGTTTTTCTTTCCCTAGAGAAACCATATTTCCCATACATATTAAGGAATATAATATCTTTTCCAAGATCCTTAGCAACAAGATCCACTAAACTCCCCGAAATTATAATAGAAGAGGAAATGAAATCAAAATTTGAGTTCCAACCAATAACTAAACCTCCAAACATACTGACAACATCTAATTTACATAAATTCCTATAATTTAACATGCTCTTAGACCTGAACATATTGCTTCTTTTAACAAAACAACATCAAGCTTGTAAAAAGGGAAAAAAATTATTTTAGGGATAGTTGTTTATGGGCACCCCCAACCCCTTTAAAGTTTAAAGAAATAACCATTGTTTTTTAACATACTTCTAGTCCTTCCCCTCTACAACAAACCTATCAATGGTAAAATTCTTTACCTTCTCTAATCCACTTCTTTTCCTGACACATAACTAGGGATATGTGGTATTTTCTTCCTATGAAATAGGTATCCATTTTTCCATGGGTAGACCTACCCTAGAATCCTTGGATTCCCCCTCCTTATATTTCTTGGATATTAGAATATAGGGGAATCTCAGAGAAATTTGTGGGGCTCTCTCCTTTTTAACTAATGAGTATAGGATAGTTAGGTCCTCCAATTCCTCCTACATGATTTTAACAAATTAAAAATCTAATCAATCACGACCAAGATTAGAATAGAGGTTTTAGATAAATTTAGGAGGATTCACCCCACAATATTGTTCTCTTGAGTCTATAAGTGAAACAAATATATTGATGCATATCATTCCCTAATTTGTTCCAAGAAATAATATAAGGGATTAAGGCTCCCTAAAAGTGTATTATATTTTTGGTTTACAAGCACCTCTTTGCTAGAAAAAGACAAGGGACATTCAATCACATCAATAATACACATAAGGGATTCATAGGTGTCCATACCTTTTTTAGGAATGTGGCCACAAAGGAATAATGGTTACTAATTAAATATTGTATTAGTCTCTAAGATGGATGATGAAGTATTTTCCATTTCTTGAGCTATGAAACCCCTTCTTTGTAGTCTAAACTAGTTTTCCTAGAGACAACTAGAGTAACATATTCCACCTTCCCATTTGTATTTTTAATACACTTCTTTTCAGGGCTTATCAAGTATAATATTCCATATGAGCATGCTTATCTCATATGTATAACCTTATGGGGCATGCCATAATGAAAAATGAGTCTTTAGTAATCCAAATTTTATAGAACTTTCCAAGGCCCCCAATCTATCTCTAAGTCTACTAGAATACATTCCCACATATCTAATTCCACCAATATTTTGGGCATCCTCTTGTCCAAGTTTTCCATCCAAAATTCTTCAAAATATATGAACCTCACTATTGTAATATCAAGTTATTCAAGAATGTTTTGATTCCATATATCCAGAGGAATACCTAGTATTAAATCCCATGTCTTATGTATGTAATTAGATTCCATTTGAGGGTCGAAACTAGGATCCCATTGTTTTAAATAGAGGCCAAAATAACCCCACATACAATATTTACCTATTATCAACATTGCATCATGTAATATCCCATATCTAAATCATATCTGAACATTAACTCCTACTACTGATACTATCAAAAGTTTAATAAGATATTTACAAATTAATGAGTATTTTGTTCAACAAGGCACAATACAAGCAGTAAAGACAAAATGAGACTGACAGAGAAGTAATGGATGAAACCAAATGACGGGTTTTGAGACTGAAATTTCATATCCCTGATCATTTGGATGCTGGGCCCTTTTAGGTTTTGAGCATCAGCGAGGCTGAAGTCTACTCCCATGCTTCAGGATGTCCCAAAGTGAGATTGAACAGTCAATTCCAAGAAAAAAGGATTAGGTGAGTTATAAGTCACTTATTAGGAGTAAAATATCATTTGAACAGGTTCATAATAGATATGTAATAGTTTGAAAGAGTTTGAGTGTGTTTGGGAAAAAAACTAGCATTCTGGCTTAGAGATTTCCTGCACAGAGGGAGCCACTCAAAAATTGTACGTCCTTAACGAATTATGATTCTGTGAGTTTGGTTTGTTTTTTAGGTGAATTTAAAACCTATAGCAACTTACAGAATGAAAATTGGATGTACAGAACTGACATAGCATTGGAAACAATAAAACTAGTTAATTTTAACTAGATAAAGACCAAGGGTGAGTAAATCAAGACGAATTTCGACTATGTATTTTATCATACCTAAAAATAATTATTATCATAGGTTTATAATTATATCATAAAAATAATAAATCTCATATATCATTATCATGTACATTACATCAATGCTAATGCATTAAACTTACAAAAGGCTCATTTATTAAGCATTGGAAGGCATCTTTCATGAAATTTTGGCATTTTGACTTTATTAAGTAGAAATGTTACTGTATATCTAAGGCCATAATATGAAGAAGGATATAAGAAGATCATAAAATACTTGTAGGATCTTATATCCCTCAATGGTTCCCAGAACTGAAGAATGGTGGCTTGGAACCAACACCCGACACCAATATGACAATCTTGAGAGCATAAGTGAAGTCTTGTTCACTGGAGCTTGACTTCCATTGCTAGATGGTTGATCTCAAAGTTCAAACTTAGTATCAATGGATGATCCTTGGATCTCTATTTCTGCACTAAATAATGGAAGAGAAGAGAAGAGAATGGGAAGCTTGGGTCGCATCACCCAAGGTGGTTGAGGCACATAACTCAGGAAAGAAGCTTAGATTCACTCAACATCAAAACATTAATGATTAAAAGCTGTGAAATGGAGTTGGAAGCATTACTTTATACACTTTGAGTGACTTGTTGAGAAATTCATCCAATTGTTGATCAAGTTACCCACTTGCAAACCCTAATCGTAAGTCATGAGTGCGGCATTCTTGAGAAAATTAGTAAGTTCATTATTAAGATGATTTTTCCTTGCTTGCATCGCTCAACCAAAGTGGAAATTGCACCCACCCTTAAGCAAAGTTTCCTTGTTTGTGACTGATGATGTTTCCTTGCTAGCATCATTTCACCAAATTGGAAACTTCGCCCTCCTTAACCAAAATTTTCCTACTTTAGGAATGACAACTTTTCCTACACTTTCTTCTTTTAAAACTTCCTTGATTTTCCTTGGTTTTGACAGTTGCCATATTTTTCTAACAGATTGCTTTTGCCATTTTTTGTATTGTTGCTATTTTTTCATCTTAGGAAAGTTGGCTTGACTAATGCACCCTCTTGACTTGACAACTTGGTCTCACATGTCATTATTTATAATATTAATTAAATAATTACATAAATAACCATAATTTAGGAATTAACCTAGTACATGCCTCCAAAATATTAAATAATCAAAATTCCCTAGGAAGAATTTATTTAGTTCATTTTAAACTCCCTAAGCACTTGACATAGTCAACACTTAATGTCCTTCAAGGAAGGGACATGAGATTCCTCCCCTACCAAGACTACTTGTCCTCAAGCAGAAGCAACCCAGGGTGCTGCAAAATTTATTCACCCTCCCAGGTAGCATCTTCATTGGGAAACCCTTTCCATTACACAAGATATTCCTTAATTGTCCCATTACTCGGCCTTCTTTCTCTGGTCTTCAATACTTTTTATGGTACTAAGACCGAATGGCCTTCATCATCAAGAGGTGGAATTTATTATGATGCAATTATTTTTTGGCCTACTGCTTTCTTTAGGAAATATACATGTAGTACATTGTGGATATTTCACTTCGGTGGAAACTCCAATTCATAATATACTATACCAATCTTCCTCAAATTTTCGTAAGGCCCATAGAATCGAGGTTGGATTTTTTCAACTCCATTTATCTTTAAATATGACTATTTGTAAGGTTTCAACCTCAAGTATACTAAGTATCCTTCTTGGAAGACTCTCTCAATCCTGTTCTTATCAACATTCATTTTTTGTTTATTTTGTGCAACCTACATATTTTCTTTGAGTGCCCTTAGTATCTCTTGATTCTCCAAAAGACAATATTTGGATTTTTGGTCTCTATAGTCCCCAAACATCATAATGTGACAAATTCACTAGCTGATATAGTAGAGGTAACTAAAAAGAAATGTGAAAAATTGGTCAACCTATCAACCACCACATATATGCTATCTTCCTTGGACTTTCGACAATCCAATAATCAAATCCATAGAGACACGATCCCATTTTTGTTCTGGAATAGGAAGGGGATGGAGGAGTCCAACAGGGTGTGTGTACTCCACTTTTTTATGTTTTCATGTAGTACACTCCCTCACATGCCTTATACCATCTTCCTTGAGGCCCTTTGAGGTGAACCTCTCTCTTACCTTCCGGTAAGTCTTCAAAAAACCATGTTTTCTATCCACTGGTGCATTGTGTGCAGCTTATAAGATCCTCTTCTTTAGTTCTGATCTGGGTACTAAGGAAATTCATATCCTTGTAATAGATGAGGTCATTATGTACCTTGTATGCTTAATTTTGTATTACCCCATCGAAAATCCCACATGCAAACTGATTTTTTGAGTATTCACTTCCCAACTATACCTTCCATTCAGTTAGCATTTGCAACTAAGAGAGTGTGGTGTTATCTCCCAAAATAAATTTGGTTTGTAGTATGAAGAATTGAATTCATGTAATGAAAGATATGAGTATGACTGACAATTTGAAAGCCGTTATTTTTTATTTGGTTGAAATTTTTTAAAGTTATAGCTTTCGGTGGCTTAGGCGAGGCTTATTATAACTCATTAGCCGCTGAAAAGCTATGTTTCGGCGGCTAAATGGTTGAACGTGGGGTAAAATTTAACCACCAAAAGGGGGCCAAGCAAGCAGAGTTAAAATAACACTTTTGGTGGCTTAGGAAAGACTCTAGAAGACTCATTAGCCACCGAAAAGGGTCGCTTTTGGCAGCTTAGAGAGAGGAATGGGAAGTATTTTAACCATCGAAAGTAGGCAGCGAGCAACATTGGAAAAAGTACATTCAATGGATTAGGCGAGGCTCAGAAGACTCATTAGCCACCAAAAAGGGTCGCTTTTGGCAGCTTATAGAAAGATTCAACGCATATGCTAACCACCGAAATCAGGAAGATAAGCATCGGGTGAAAAGTACTTTTAGTGGTTTAGGCAAAAGCTAGGGCATTTCATTAACCACCAAAAATACAGGCTTTCGGTAGTTAAACAGGATTTCTAGCGAGTCCATTATTTGCCAAAAGAAGGATTTCACCACGGCGACGGGGTAACATTTTCAGCGGCTTAAGCAGGAAAGATAACACTTCGTTATCCACCGAAAGTTGACTTTTCGGCGGCCAGTTGACAAAATCCCGGAGGCTATTAACCACCTAAAGGGAAAAGTAAGAAAATGGTTAGCATACAATCACATTTGACCCCGTCAGCAAGATAAACGATCAGTGGAGGGCATGATTAACCATCAAAAAGATCTGGGCCTGCATAACTGCGTGGGTAAATGAGTAAAAAGGGTCGTTAGGAAACTGGAAAAGGAATGATCTGACTAGAAACCCTCATTCTCCTTCCACCTATCCAAAAGATCATCAAAAATCCCACTGAATACTCTGCCTGATGTAGGTTATGATTACTTTGGAAAGGATATCTAGAGGATCAACTGATGCCATCATCTTATGATCTCATCCTCCATAATGACAGAAAAAAACCTCATAATCAGTGCCAAGAGACTCCATCTTATTTCATCTTCAAGATTATCATTTTTTCCCCACCAAAAAAACTAGCTCTAAAAGAGCATCCTGCTAGGCATACTGTATACAGAACTGAGAAATGTTTTGCAGGTACCTAGCAGAGACACCCATCAAGATGAAGAAGAGTGGACCTGCTCTCAAGCAAGAGCTAGGTGATATCAGTTATTTAGAAGCACATCCAGAGGTCTGCTGACTCTTCCAAGAGGTTGGCTACTACAAGTTTTGTGAAAAGATACAAGGATTCCCTCAACAGGTGGCTGAAGCATTTTCCCTCTCATTTGATGTTTCAAAAGCAGTCATAGGCAAAGAGGAGTTTCACATAGATGAAGTACAAATCACTGAGGTGACAGAACTCCCTTGCCTAGGAGAAAAATGGTTCAAGACCACCATACCCAAAGAGGTGGAGTTCAGGTCTTACCTTAAGCCTGAGAATAGAGGAATGGTGTGGAAGAAGAGTGTGCCATCATCATGGCTGGAGGAGAAATGGAAACAATTGCTGAAGGCCATTGTGGTCTATCTAACCTGTGAAGGGAGATATAATAGAGCCATGATCTACCATTTCAAGTTGATGACTCACTTCACAGGTAAAAGCCCTCTCAATTTTCCCTTTTACTTACACAGAAGTCTAGGAAATATGGCACATCAAGTGAAATCCCAGCCATCCAAGATTGCTGGAAGGCTGTCCCACCACGATCTTATCCAGCTATTGGTCCAGGAGTTATTGAAGAGAAGAAATATGGCTTGGCCTTATTTTCTGTTTTGGAATGGTTTTGAGATAGGCCTTCATCCAGAAGAGAAAGGGAAGTCTCTCGCCAATAAATCCAGCACACCAAGGAGTGGGAGAAGAAGGAGGAGGGCTGTTTCCCTAGAAGTAGCAACAGAACAACCTCCCTCCTCTTCCAAGACCAAGAAGGAAAAAAGGAACTTGGACTTCAGTGAGAAGGGCCAGGAGATAGAAGCACACCATGAGAATATCCTAAATCTACCCTATTTAGATTCTGAGGAAGAGCAAGAAGAGGATGCAGCCCTAGCTCTACAAATTGTACCAGTGTCTGAAGCACTACCATCCCCCACACAACATGAGCAAGAGGAACCAATAGAGAAGGATTCCTCCAGCAAGCCTAAAACTCAAAAGATCAGTCAACTACTAAGGCAGATTTATGAAATGAAGGTCTTGGAAAGAGAACTAAAAAGGAATAACAAAACATTGACTAGCAGGAACAAGCTACTGCATAATTCATACCTAGAGAAAAGAGAAAGATACATTTTCTTGAAAAGGATGAATACAAGGTACCTTAAGGACAATACTAGATTATACAGGATGGTCAGGCTCCAAAGGCTGCAGCTGAAGGAGGCCAAAGAAAACCCTAGCAGCCACCCCACCTTAAAAACCCTAGTTGAAGCAGCAGTTAGTCTCCAGCCTCCTGAAACTAGACAAGGCACTGTTAACACTCCTAGCACGAAGCCTGTAGAAGAGGAAAGATGAGCAAACAGGCTTAAAAGACATTTTTGAGAAAAACCTATTAATTTTTGTAAAACAGGGCTGTAGGTGGCTTAGGAGGACACTGGGGCAGTTCATTAGCCACCAAAAGCATCACTTTCAGTAGCTAATGGTTCTGATAGACTGGCCTTTTAACCATCGAAAGCGGATAGAGGCTTAAAAGCAAGTTTTGGCATACATGACCGGTTTTGGGAAACTGCAGATGGCTCAAGGATGTAATCTAAATATGAAAGACACTGAGGGAAGCATCAAAAAAGGGTTTGTTTAAGCCCTACTATGACATAAAAGCACAAAAGGCCACCAACCCTAGCTGTCAAGAGAAAGCAGTGGATTAACTGGCATAGCGCCAGTAGTAGTAATCATTAGTACTTACTTCAGTTATCTAAAAATTCATTCAGCGGACTAATTCTTCAGTTAAGTTAAGACAAGTAGTTAATTAGGGTTTTAAACCCTAATTTGCAAAAAACTATTACTTTTGTTTATTTTGTAAAAAAAACATATCCAAGTTTTTAGGATCTGTATATTTTGTAAGAGGCTATAAAGCCTAAGACTGATTTTATGAAAAAGGTTCGAATTCGGGGATTTATAAACCTATACTATGGTCAGCTTTTCATTTTGCTAATTCTTGGATATAAGCTATTTTGTTATGATTTGTTCAGCCTTCATCTCTGTCTTTACTGTACTTATGCCTGAATGTGTATTTAGGTTACTTTCAAGTTGATTAATAACTAATAACTGTCATCCTATTGGTGTGTTAATGTGATTTGATTTATAAGTACCATCCTTATCATGATTTAGCCATTTATATGCATCTGTTTTGTATGTAAATATGCCATCCTGATGAGTTCTCCATCCCTGCACCTTATTGTCAACTTTTGAACAGTTGTAACTAAATGCCTTGTAATTGAGTGAGCTTCATGCATGTATTGAGAGTGGAAGGTTATATAGGTCACCTAACTTGATCCATATCAGAAAACCCTAAAAACATTTTAAGTTACCAGGCATCCTCGAGCTACAACCTAGAGGATTTTCCTGGAGTGATAACATGTGGGTTTGTGGCAGAGCGCATCATCCACCACATTCATCTTTCCCTTCTTGTATTCAATGTAAAATTCATAGGATTGGAATTTTCTTACCCATTTTTGCTATCTATCATTAAGATCCTTTTGGGTAAGTAATTGACTTAGACTATTGTGATCAGTCTTCACTATGAACTTTCTTCCCACTAGATACTACCAGAACTTGGCCAATGCATGCATGATGGCGAACATTTCCTTTTCATAAATAAAATACATCCTTTAATGGGGATGCAATTTTCTTCTCTCATAGGAAATGGGATGCCTTTCTTGCATCAAAACAACTCCAATTCCTTCCCTCGAGGCATCACACTCCAACACAAAAGGATTGGTGAAATCAGGAAATGCTATCATTGGACAGCTGCTCATTATTTCCTTCATCTTATGTAAATATTGTTATGCTTACCAATTCCAACTGAATGCCCCCTTCTTGGTCAAATCTTTCAAAGGTGTAGTGAAAATGGAGTAACCTTTGACAAACTTTCGAGAATAGTTACAAAGGCCAATGAATCCTCTCAACTTAGTGAGGTTTATTGGGATTAGAAAATCCAAGATGGACTTGATTTTCTATTGGTGCACCTTGACCCATTCTTGGTAGATCACATGACCGAGATATATCATTTCAGTGATTCCAAACTCACACTTGGGAAACTCAGCATAAAAAGAATGATCTACAAGTATAGTTATCACAACATCTAAATGGAGCAGTTTCTCTTCCCATGTCCTACTATAAATCAAAATATTATCAAAAAAGACAAGGACATACTTACGGAGCTGCTCACTGAATACCTTGTTCATGCAAGATTGGAAGGTTTCTGGAGCATTAGTCAAACCAAATGGCATGACCAAAACACCAAAGGGACCAAAATTACAATGGAAGGTTGTCTTCTATATGTCATCCTCCCTCTTTCTAATTTGGTCGTATCACGATTGAAGGTCTATTTTTTAGAAGAATTTTGATCCATGCAGCTCATCCATAAGCTCATCAATATGGGGGATTGGGTACCAGTTCTTTATGGTTTTATGGTTCAAATCATGGTAGTATATGCACATTCTAAGTGTTCCATCCTTCTTCTTCACTAGAACCACCGAAGAAGCAAAGGGGTTGGAACTTGGTCTAATGAGACCCAAATTAAGGAGTTATTTAATGGTCTTCTCAATATCATCTATGAATTTCTTTGGATTCTTGTAGGGGTGATTTTTTATGGGAATTGTGCCAACTTCTAGCTCAATTCTGTGCTCAATGTCATGGTCCGGTGGCCTGCCATGTGGGAGGTTTCCAAAAACCACCTTATGCTTGTGTGACATCTTTTTTTATATATTTGGGATTGTAGGAAACATTGACAGAAGTTCCCTTAGTGTTGATATAGAACTCAACATCCTATTCAATGTCCCCATGCCTCAGAATGTATCCCATACTGTTGGCAGAAATTAATTTACTTGGGTAGGTGTTCATACCCTTCAGAACTACTTTTTCCCTTCTGCATCTTTGAAACTCATATGGATATTCTGTAGTTCATGGAATTCTCCTGGAATGGAGTAAAACCATTGTACTCCCAAAACCATGTTGGTGTATGCAACATTGACGGCATAAAAGTTGTCTTTCATTGTCTAATCCCCTAGATTCACTTGTAGGTTTGGAATCCACCAATTGCATTCCATGGTGTTGTTTCTCGAGATGACCATCGTGAACTCTTAAAAGGATTGAATTGGAATATTTCTTTTATCCACTAGGTCCATACATCAATAAAGTTGTGGGTGTCACCCCCATCAACAAGAACTGTTATTTTTGGCCTTCTAGTACCCCTTTCATCCTCAATGCATGGAAGAGGGGCACTTAATTAACTACTGCAATGTTTTCGTTGGTCTGAGGAGGATGGTCCTTTTCTTTAGCTTTCACATATCCCCCATTTGCAAGTTCATCTTCTTTCACCGTCTCTTATTCACTTTCGAAGAACAGTCCAATATAGTGTGCCTTCCCCTTAGCACACTTGTGGTCCATAACCCAAGGTTCTTGGCAATAAACGACTATCTTCTTCCATCTTAGCTTATCCCGATCCTTGTAAGGGTAATATTTCTTTCCAGGAGTAGAAAAGTTTCTCATTAGAGCTCTTTGATTCTAAAATTTATGGGGCATGGGGGTCTTGGGAGGATACTTGGCTAGGAAATATATGGTCCCTTGACTAGACTAAAGGATATTGTTTGAAATATATTGTATCTCTGTAAACAAACTCTGCACAAAATGTTTGAACTCCTTCTCGTCCATCTCCCCGTGGAATCTCCCTTCCACGGAGTCAAATTCCTCTTCTTCGGAGGTCTTTTGTTTAGAATATGAATTGAATTTTGGACTCATTAATGATTATCAAGAGAATGTATGGAGGACCATGCTCTTATACGATTTTAATATCCCAGATCTAAATCAGATCTGAAACTACTACTGTTTATATTATCAAAAGTTGAATAAGATTTTTACAAATTATTGAGTACTTTCTTCAACAAGGAACAATACAAGTGTAACACACCTAGAACTGAAAATAAATATTTTTATTTATTTCAGAAAACATTACGTTAAATTTTTTGTAAATTTTTTATGACCAACTTGGTCTAGGATCATTGTAATTGAAGAATTATTTATTTTAATAATTAAATAGAAGAGACACCTATCCAAGGGAGACTGTTGAATGAGTGTTCACTGACCCACTAGGAGGAATGAATAGTTGTAGAAGGCTAGTAGACAAGTGGGATCACTAGCATTTCACTTTCTAGTTGTTGTAGGAAGCATAATCCCTAAAATAGTGGTCATGTTTCTTGAGAGGGGGAACTAAGCTGGTGGATCATTTAATTCCAAAACTAACCCAAAGGCCTAGGCAATCTTATAAATACCATCAAATTGAGAAGGAGGATCACTACTCATTATGTTTCCAAGTGAATTAACCTTGGGACTGCTGCAAACTAAAAATTCAGTCACATAAGGAATTTGATGAGGGGATAGCTAAAGTGGAATTGTTAAGTTATGTATGAAACTAAGTGCTAAGTTGTAGAAAGGTTCTTTGTGGGCTATTATACAGTGATATTCGTCCTATTGGTTGAGCGAACAGGATCGAGGGTCCTAAGCAAGTAATATTGGCTGCTTCAGGAGAAGGTTGGGAGGAATAGTCTCCTTTGGGTGTTGTCCCCTTCTGCACATTATCCAATTTCTAACTGTTGTTACTTATCTGTAATTTAAATTTTATGTCTGTATAGTTAGAAGTATGCATAGTAACTGTAAAAGATTTAATGGATGGTTAGTAGATATGATCTATACTCTCTATTTGAAAGTAATCTATAAGTAGGTTATCATCTACAACGCTATCAGGAATTGTTCTTTATTGTTTTAAGAAAAATGCAATTTAATTATCTGAAGTTAGGGTTTGAAGTTTACGGATCTAGTTGTTGTTAGGTAAATATTTTGATGTTTTATTATTCTCTGTGCATAGAAATTATAGTACCTCAACCTTAGCTATCTCAATCTATTTTATTGTTAATATTCATGGTAAATGTTGTTAGTCTAGGTCTTAAAGGAAAACAACACAGTTATGTAGTAAAGACTAGGAAAACCCTATAGAAAACTATGGAAAAGTTATCATAAATAATTAAGTACCTAGTGACTAATCATAATAAAGTTAAATACTTAGAGAGTTTTCATAATCTATTTACATATCTCTCTTGTTAATAAACAATGCTTTCCCTAATCAAAACACAGGTTTGAATCTATACGCATAATGTATATATATTTATACATCATAATTATTATCCCAAAAAACATAGAAACATCGAAATGAAACCATTAATTAAACCATGAGGTTTAGGACTAAAGTTGTGCACAGTATAGTATAGTATATATATATTTCTTCTCTATTCTATAGCCGAGTTTGGCCTCATAACCAAACCCTAGTTACAGTTAGGATAAACAAACTTTAAAATTTTACAGAATGAATATGTTTACAAATTCTTTCCACAGAGTTACTTTATCAGGACGATATGGCCCAGACTTTCTCAAAAACCATTAACACCAAGTCGATATTATCGACATGCTGCAACACTGGTTACACGATGTAAGCCGAATCGGTATTGTCATATATAATCTATTACTTCCAGAAGGAATTTACAAAATCATTAGGGATTAATTCATTAGCTATAAAATAAATATTATCCATTAAGAAAAATAGTAAATCCATTTAATAGAAGCCTCATGATTTTATTTTAATCACTCATTCTTGTTATTTAGGAAACCAAAGATTGAATCCTTTAATCAGATTTTCCCAGCTACACATTAAATTATAACTAGAAAACAGTAGAGCCATCTTGGCTTAATATTGATTTTAAAACTGTAACAAATTATTTTAATAACGAGACTCGTTTCAACAATGGCCTACATCCCTTTTCCAAAAAAAGAATGACAGAGTGAAGGCCTCACGACCGCATTCCAGTTTTATAAAAAAAACAAACTGTAGCATCAAACAACTAAGTTTTTACTTCATGGAAACCCTCACAGGGTTGTTTTTGAAATAGACTAATTATAGACAGTAATAGGACTTTTTATTTTAAAAACAAAAATGATAACACTGAATGCAAGCTCCCATATTTAGAGTCACCTCGACTCCATGGTCGAAGGTTGTTCATTTCATGTTCCAACCTTTAAAAAGGGGCCTTACGGCCACCAAGAAACTTATCACTCTCATACCCAAAGTAAAAATTAGAAATGGAGTTCCAACTCACCATGGAAACACAATACAGTCCATGGTTCCACAAGCTATCAGAGACACGAAAGGTGAGGTAAAAGATCTTACCCAAACCGCAGGATCTTCAACCACAATGACCAACCAAGACTCGATTGTAGAAAACCATTTGTTTCCTCTTGCACACCACATCCGTAGGGGTCAAACTTTGTTATTGTAAAAAATGTTATAACTACAAAAAATCATTAACATTTGCGAATACTAGTTTACCTGTCTCTGCAAGCTTCAATAATTTAACCAAAACCATCAATGAAGTTGCAAGCATGTAGGAACATAGTAAGGGTGTCGAGGACCGAGTAAATTGGCTCCTCCACCTTGGAACCGCCAATAAACCACCTAAAAGACCAAATGAAAACCCAACAAAGCTCCACAGAGAAAAAATCAAAAGAGACGAAGCTTCTAGGACAAGTTCCCACGGTTTTCGAAATTCCATTAAACCCCTACGGTTTTTCATTAAGTCTAACTGCTGACAACTGGAGAAATAAATGCCTCCACATGGTCTTCACAGTCAACCATTAAGTTCACATCGCATCAATCAACTTTCATGGCTAACCATCCTAAATTTTTTTACCTTTGCAATGTTTATGTTATGGTTAGTTTATATCATCTTTTGTGTCCCACTTTTTCATAGTCTCACGAGATAGCTGGTGGTTAATTTTTATCACAAATTTTGGTAAATGTATATACCTTGTAATGGTTTTTATATGCATTGTATAGTTTACAACCATTTTCGATGCCCCACTTTTGATATTAGGGTAAATTGTGTCCCTAGCTTATGGTTTACCTTGTTAGCTAGGAATTTTAGAACGTGGTCACTTTACCTGCACAAGAAAACAAAGAGTTGTGTGTTAGCTGTAGAGGCTAAGTAAAACCTTTAAACCAACCCTTGTGCTCATCAAGCAGTTTAACAAACAATCAAGATTCTAAATGACAAGTTTAAAAAAATTGGAAAATTTATGACTTAGTATTCATAACTTGACGCCAATTCAAGTGCGGTCAACATAACATATAAGACAAGGACGACTGGAATGTAAACCAGTATAACTGACAGTAAATAAAGGTAGCATAAAATGAATCAAATTAGTGTCCCTATAATGATATCCTTATCGTATTATGATAAATGATGTACGATAGTTAAAACAAATTAAAACTCAGAAGAAACTAAAGACCGTATGGTTAAAGTGTTTCAAGACTAAACAAAAAAAAAGTTGTCGTATTCTTATTAATATTGTTACAACTACAGTTAATACTATTTTTCAAAAAAAAAAATATTTCTAAAAATAGGAGATGTTACAACCAGCAATAAATACATAAAATGAGAGTGGAAGAGGATTAATGTATGAAACCAAAGGACAGGTTTGGATACTTAAATTTCATATCCCCAAGCACCTGGATGTTGGTCCCTTTTAGGTTTCGAGCAACTCCCATGCTTCTAGGTGTCCCAACCAGTGAAAACTGGGATTGAACAGTCAATTAAAAGAAAACAAGGATTATGGAAGGCTTAGGTGATTTATCAGTCACATACTAGGATTCAAATATCATTTCAATAGGTTCATAACATATCTATAATAGTGAAATAGTTTGAGGGTGTTTGAAAAAAACTAGGATTTTGGCCTAAAGATTGCCTACACGGAGGAGGCCACTCAAAAACTGTACAGGCTGAAGAAATTCTGATTATCTGAGTTGGGTTGGGTTGTGAAGTGAATGTAGAACCTATAGAACCTTACAGAATGAAAATTGGATGTGCAGAACTCACATATAATTGGAAGCAGTAAAAGTAGTTAATTTTAACTAGCTAGAGCAAGGGTGAGTAAATGAAGATGAATTTTGACTCTATATTTTATCATACCTACAACTAATGATTATCATAGGTTTATTAGCATATAATAAACATTATATATCTCATATATCATAATCATGGCCATTACATCAATACCATTGCATTAAACTTACAAAAGGCTCATTTATTGAGAATTGGGAGGCCTCTTTCATGAAAATGTGGCATTATGACTTTCTTGAGAATAAATATTACTGTATATCAGATTTCATAATATGAATAAGGAGATGAGAAGCTCAGAAAGGACTTGGAGGATTTTATATCCCTCAATGGTTCCCATAACTGAAGGATAGTGGCTTGGAACCAACACCCTGCACCAATCTAAGAATCTTGAGAGAATAAGTGAAGTACCCTTCACTGGAGATCGACTTCCATGGTTGGATGGCCGATACGATAGCTCATACTTGGTATTCAATGACTGATCCTTGTATCTTTGTGGCTGCACTGAATAATGGAAGAGAAGAGAAGAGAATGGGAAGCTTGGGGCACCCAAGGTGGTTGAGGCACATCACTCAGAAAATAAGCTTAGCTTCACTCAACATCAAAACATTAATGATAAAAAAATATGAAACGGAGTTGGAAGCATTCTTTTATTAAATTTGAATGAATTTTTGAGCAAGTTATCCACTTGTTAAGCAAGTTACCCACTTGCAAACCCTAACCCTATGTCATGAGTTCTCCCTCCTTGAAGAAATTAGCAAGTTCATCCTTAAGATGATGTTTCACTGCTTGTGTCACTCAACCAAATTCAAAACTACCCCATCCCCACCCCCCCTTGAGAAAATTTTCCTTATTTATGACTGGTGATGTTTCCTTGCTAGAATCCTTTCACCAAATTGGAAATTGCTCCCTCCTTGACCAAACGTTTCCTACTTTAGGACCTGTTAGCACCCTCTAATTTTCCTATGGTTGTTGTAGGAAGTCACAGGGGTAACCATTTCAAACCAGGTTTAGGATGCCCTCTATCCAAGGCAGTTAGAGAGGGATCTCTCTTGTCATAGTAACATTCACATACACATTTAGCATTAACAAGCACGTAGAAGACTAGATTTCTCCTAGTAACATGATAGTTACAAAATAAAATGGGTTGAACAGACAAACAAAATCAAAGCCATTGGACGATGGAGTCACATCCTGAAATGTTTAAGGTCATTACAGCATGTAATAAACAGTGAATTCTCTTCGGTGATATGAGGCAAAGTAAGAACAACATTTAGCGAAATATCGTTAAGCGGCGGTGAAAGGAAAAAGAATAGCCTAACACAGCAAGGGGCACCAATAAATAGGCGAATCCCTTGCAACACCTTTAGTGGAAAAAGGACAAAGGGAAACAGAGCACCTATCCATGGATGAATTTTTTCAAAGCTATCATAGTCACATTACAAATATGATTTCTGATGCAGGAGCACCTAACCGAGGGCGAATTTCAACATGCTAATCTAGAAATGCATTGGCAGAAATAACAAAGATGTAAATGAAATAAATAGAGAATGCACAAACTAAATGTAAGCACCATGATGAATCTCATAAACATAGAGAACTATATTCATTAATGTTCCAAAATTTTTGCAGAGCTACAAACTGGCACTTAGGCTTCAAAAATGAACATTAGTCCAACCTCTCTCCTCCTCTCGGGAGGATCTATTTATAATGTGAATAACCCTCGGGCTATGTCCCGAAACAAGGTATCGATAGCGGTTACAAAATACGGGACTAATCCATAATAAACATATCAAAATATTAACAGACTACATTAGCTGGAAAAATTCGCCATGGTTTACTTCCAAAATGGGCCAGACGCTATATCACGTACGCTGAGTCAAGATGACACGGTGGCATCTGGATGCACGCTTCCTTGTTTTGGCAGAATCAAACATGTGTCAATACTAACGGCTTTAATTCTTCTTCGCGCTTTTGGAATTACAAGCTTGAACTAGCTCCATGACTCTTTCTGCTTATGCCCTTTAGCATTCCTCCATGTTCCAGGATCATGCTCTACCCATGCTTGTAGCCGGCAGGGATGACTATACTTCTTATGAGTTGGGTCGTCTGTCTGGCAGCTTCTTCCTACCCTGTGAGCATTGTTAAGTTCGCAGACCTTAGGGTGACCACACTGTCATCGATAGTACTAGAATTTTGATGTGCTTTCCATTCTTGTAGGTTCCCGATTGGCTACACTGCCTAGTCACCAAGACTACCCTCTTCTTCATGGGCATTCCCATGCAATATGTCTTTGGATTTGTCATCACCTTTGATGTAAATGGTATTATGAATCAATGATGATGATGAAAAAACTCTCCTTTTCTTTCTTCCCTCATACGACCATCTGCTCAGACCACCCATCCCTAGCAATGGATACTATATACCATGTCGGTGACATCCAAGGACTTGTTTGGAGGTTTCAGCAGGATACCCATCTGGTTGTATACCCCAGGCACCGCTTCTTTTGGGGTGCAATGTTTTATTTGGACCACCTTGTCTTTACAAGCCTCAGAAAGTCATTCTAATAAAATGTAGGTCCTTTCGTCGACCTTACTGGTGTCGAAAAACCCCTCCAATGGAATGAACATCTCTGCCCCGATGGCTGAAGTTGTTGCAATGCAACGGTTTGGAAATAACTAAAAACCTCCACCGCACCCAATGGTTGGCAGGGCGTAATGAATCATGGGTACCTCAAGTGGACCACTCATTGCAAACCTAGTAGTAGGGCCCTCAAGATTTGCATTAGAACATCGATTTGTCACCCTTGTTTTCCACCAACATTTGCTCAATTTCCCTCCCTGGTAAAGACCGGATGGTGCCGTTATAACAAGTTGGGTGAAGGATCTTGGTCTTGGTCTGTCCATCCCTCTCACATGCCATCATAGAGTGGTATGATGACACACAAGCGGTCACATGGGTTCTTGATCCAGCTTCTTATGTGGAGGTCACATGGGTTCCTTAGCTGTGATGTCATGGAATTAATGGAGGAAGTGACATTCGACCTCACTTATAATCGACCTCAATCTAGTTTGTGGTGGGAGGATTTGATGTTGGTCACTTCCTTGGCTCCCCTTGTGATGATAATGGTATACTCATATTTCAGTGCATTTCTCCCTTATCGTACGACGTGTACAACCACCCCTACCTTTTGTCCCTTCATCATTATGGTGATCATCGTCCTTGCACATGACAGGTAGCAACCCTCAGGATTCCCGAACATGGCATGCGCTGTCGATATCCTCTATCCTAACCTTCACTTTGCAGCCTCTTCCCTTACTTGATTCTTTTTCGACTAGGTGGTCCCTACTGCACTTTGTGATCCATCTGCTAATTAACCCCCCGTGCATGTCCCTATCGCAACACAGATCATAGCCATTGGTTACCCATCTCGATGAATCCCCACCGTCGGAGGTGGGGAGGTCCTATTTGGTTTCACATTTCCCCCTTCCACTATCCATCGCACATCTTATTGTGGTGATTTCCATCATGGCCATCAATCGGCCCCTCCTCCGATCGCCACCCTCCAGACATGCGGGACCTTCCTCCATTTCACGGTCATCTCCTGCCTTATCTGTCGTGCGAGTTGGGATATCACGAAGGTCCTGTGCCTTTGATATTTTTGCTTTGGGAGATCTCAATCGTATGATCTAGGTGGGCCCTCTAGGACTTCGAGACCTCGACGCAATCTTATGCTCCATGCACCTCTCATCATGAGGGCGTGCGCCTCCCGTCAGGAGTCAAGCTGATCTCCACCCTTGGGACATCATTCATCATATCTGTCAGAGAGGCTGGCCTTCTTTCATTGAGCCACAAAGAGAATTCACTGTTGAAGGCCTCAGCGTACTGGAGTTGGGTAGTGCCAGGAGGAGGTTTGAAGTCAGGAGGGATAGCATTGTATACTTTCATAAATATGTCAGAGAACTCTTGGACAGATTCTCTATCTTCCCTCCTGATGGAATATAACTGAGACAAGCATCTCCTAGGGTCCTTCTTCTCTGCCCACTTTTCTTTGAAAACGTCCTCCAAAACCTAATAACTCAAGATGGAGTTATTTGTAAGGCTGGTGAACCATCTCCTTACCTCTTCAGCAAGGCTTTTGCAAATGGTCTGACCTTAATGTCTTCGTGGTCCACTTCTTCTAGGTTGATCCAATCCACAAAACACCCCAAATGTTCTTCAGCTGAGTGCCCCTTCTCACTAGAAAATTGTTTGAGTCTCTAGGCATACCCCTGGGGAAGGTCATGAGGGATTGCAGGGAGAAGTATGGGGGTGAATAGTTTGGCCCTTACTGGGGTTATGACAGAGCTTTCAAGAGGGGTTGAAGCATTGGATGGTGACGAAAAGGTTGTAGCAGGAGGAGGTCTTTTGATCGGGGAAACTGATGAGGACCTTTTGGAGGAGGGCAGAGGACGTTCCAAATAAGATGAGGGTTGGAGGAGATCTCTATCTGGTGGATCAAGAGAATGCACAGAGTCACTGATAGCATCATGAGCCTCGTGGGTCTCGGATGAAGGGTTTTGGTCTGAGGCATATGTACAGGGAGAGGAGGATCTCTCGGTATTCAAAGATGGATATACAAGAGTGGGTCTAGGGTCTTTCCCTGAGCGTGATAGATATTGGAAAAAATTTCTGACCAGCCCTGGGAAAGGTAGAAAAATATGCACCAAGAAGGACAAAATATCTTGGATAAAGGCACCCAAGTACCTCATTTTGTACCATGCCCTTTCAGGATCTGCTATATTGGGCTTATTTTCCCCAGTGGAGTTGCCATGGAACCTTTGAAAACTTTGCAGCTTCTGGGTGTTCAGGGTTCCCAGTGGAGTCACCTTCAAAGGCCTTGAGTGGATTCACTAGAGCATACACAACCATAAACGTGTCTAAGACCGACTACTCAACCAGGTCATAGAACTGAGCAATGTTGTTTTACACAGAGATGATTTACTCATTCGCTCCCCGACAACGGTGCCAAGATGTTATCACCCTGTAATTTTCCTATGGTTGTTGTAGGAAGTCATAGGGGTAAGCATTTCAAACCAACTTTAGACTGCCCTCTAGCCAAGGAAGTCAGAGACGACTCTCTCTTGTCACAGTTACATTCACATACACATTTAGCATTAACGAGCACACAGAAGACTAGATTTCTGCTAGTAACAGGATAGTTACAAAATAAAATGGGTTGAACAGACAAACAAAATCTAATCCATTGGGTGATCGAGTCACAACCTAAAATTTTTAAGGTCATTAAAGCATGTAATAAACAGTGATTTCTCTTCGGCTATATGAGGCAAAGTAAGCACATCATTTAGCAAAATATCTTTAAGCGGCGGTGAGAGGGAAAATAACAGGCCAGCATGGCAAGGGGCACCTATCAATGGGAGAAACCCTTGCAACACATTTAGTGGAAAAATAACAAAGGGAAACAAATGAAACAGAGCACCTATATATGGATGAATTATTTCAAAACTATAACAGTCACATTACAAACATGATTTCTGATGCAAGAGTTCCTAACAGAGGGAAAATTCCAACATGCTAATCTAGAAATGCATTAGCAGAAATAACACAAATGTAAATGAAATAAACAGAGAAAGAACACACTAAATGTAAGCACCATGATGAATCTCATAAACACAGAGAACTATATTCATTAATGCTTCCAAAATTGTTGCAGAGCTACAAACCGGCGCTCAAGCCTAAAAAATGAACATTAGTCCAACCTCTCTCCTCCTCTAGGGAGGCTCTATTTATAATGTGAATGACCCTTGGGATACATCCTGAATAACCCCTGGGATACGTCTCGAAACAGGGTATCGAGAGTGGTTACAAAATATGTGACTAACCCATCATAAATGTATCAAAATCCTAACAGATTACATTAGGTGGTGAAATTCGCCACGATTTACTTCCAAAATGGGCCACACGCTATATCACGCGCGTTGAGTCAATATGACATGACGACATGTGGATGCAGGATTTCTTGCTTTGGCAAAATCAAACATGTGTCGATACTAAGGGCTTTACTCTGTCTTCGCGCTTTTCGATGTACATGCTTGAACTAGCTTCATGAACCTTTCTGCTTATTCCCTTCAGCGTTCCTCCATGTTCTAGGATCATGTTCTACCCATGCTTGTGGCCGGAAGGGATGACTATACTTCTTTTGAGTTGGGCCCTTTGTTTGGAAGCTTCTACCTACCTTGTGAGCATTCTTAAGTTTGCAGACCTCAGGGTTACTGCCCTATCTTTGACAGTACTTGAATTTTGATGTGCTTGTCATTCCTATAGGTTCCCGGTCGCCTGCACTGCCCAGTCGCAAGGACTACCCTCTTCTTCCAGGGTGTTCCTGCGCAATATGTCTTTGGATTCATCATCACCTTCGATGTAGTTGGCATTATGAATCAATGATGATGATGACAAAACTCTCCTTTTCTGTCTTCCCCCGTATGAGCATGCACTCAAATTGCCCGTCCCTAGTAATGGATACTATATACCGTGCCAGTGACATCCAAGGACTTGTCTGGAGGTTTTGACGAGATACCCATTTGGTTGGAGACCCCAAGCACTGCTTCTGTGGGGGTGAAACATTTTATTTGGACCACCTTGTCATTACCATCCTCAGAAATTTGTTCTAATAAAATGCAGGTCCTTTCGTCGACCTTACTAGTGTCGAAAAACTCCTCCGATGGAATGAACATCTCTGCCCCGATGGCTGAAGCTACTGCAACGAAATGGTCTGGAAATAACTGAAACCCTCTGCTACACCCAACAGTTGGTAAGGCATAACGAATCATGGACGCCTCTAGTGGACCACGCATTGCAAACCTAGTAGCAGGGCCCTCAGGCTTTGCATGAGAACAACGATTTGTCGACGTTGTTTTCCACCAGCATTTGCTCAGTTTTCCCCCTAGTAAAGAGAGGATGGTGGCATTATAACGATATGGGTGAAGGATCTTGGTGCAGGTCTATCCATCCCTCTCACGCACCATCACCGAGCAGTATGATGACACACGAGCGATCATGTGGGTTCTTGATCCGAATTCTTATCTGGAGGTGCCAACTGTGTCACTCCTTAGCTGTGATGTCATGGAATTAATGGTGGAAGTGACATTAGACCTCACTTATAATAGGCCTCAAGATAGTTTGCGGTGGGAGGATTTGATGTTGGTCACTTCCTTGGCTCCCCTTGTGATGATACCGGTATACTCAGATTTCAGTGCATTGCTCCCTT
Organism: Pseudotsuga menziesii; assembly: GCA_001517045.1. NCBI lineage: Eukaryota > Viridiplantae > Streptophyta > Pinopsida > Pinales > Pinaceae > Pseudotsuga > Pseudotsuga menziesii. The sequence goes on from LPNX010053354.1 coordinate 165,051, forward strand.
CTCGTACGATGCGTACAACCACCCCTACCTTCTGTCCCTTCATCATTATGGCGATCATCCTCCTTGCACATGAAAGGAAGCAACCCTTAGGATTCACGAATGTGGTATATGTCATCGATATCCTCTTTCGTGACCTTCACTTCGTAGCCTCTTCCCTTACTTGATTCTTTTTTTATTATGTGGTCCCTATTGCACTTCGCGATCCATCCACCAATTAACCCCCCGTGCATGTCACTATGGTGACACAAATTACAACCATTGGTTACCCATATCGCCAAATCCTCATCATCGTAGGTAGGGGTTCCTACTTGATTTCGCATTGCCCCCTTCCACTATCCATCACACATCTTCTCGTGTCAATTTCCATCGTGGCCATCGATCGGCCCCTCCTCCAATCACCACCCTCCAGACATGCGGGACCTTCCTCCATTTCACAATCGTCTCCTACCTTATCCTTCGTGTGAGTTGGGATAGCGCGAAGGTCTTGTGCTCCCTACACCTCCCGTCATGAGGACTTGCACCTATCGTAAACTGGTCAACAACTAATTATGGCCATTGGGAAGGTATGCGAGCCACGGATTTCGCATTACTTTGTAGCTTAGTTATTGGTTGGCCTCCTCCGTTGCGAAATCCGCCACTTTCGCTGGTCTGCGCTGCATGTTCGTGGTGATGACTGGTTACGCCCGAGTCAGCTTGGTACCAAGGGTTCACTGGATTCTTTGCTCGAGATTAATATAGGGTCCTTTATCTTCCTTGAATTTGTTAAGCTCAGAAATTTTCTGGCTACACCTCATCTTGAAATCTCATTATCGTCGATGGTTCTTCAAAATTTAGCACGAGTGCTAACAAGACCAACTTCTTTTCCTGCACTTTCTTATTTTAGAACTGCCTTGCTTTTTTTTTCTTTTGACAGTTGCCATCTTTTTCTGACATGTTACTTTTGCCATTTTTTGTACATTTTCTATTTTTTAATCTTAGCCAAGTTGGCCTGCCTAATGCGCCCTCCCGACTTGACAACTCAGCCTCACATATTATTATTTATCATATTAATTAAATAATTACATAAATAACCAGAATTTAGAAATTAACATAGTACATGCCTCCAAAATATTAAATAATAAAAATTCCCTAGGAAGAATTCATTTAATTCATTCCACACTTAATTTCCTTCAAGGGAGGGACATGACAGATCGTCCTTCCACTTCAATATGAAACACAACCACACATGAACCAAAACATGAAAACCAGGCATGTAACCCAAAAGAGGTTTCCAAAATACAACCACTCAACCCTTTAAAGACTCACTTCTTACCACATTTCCCATAAACCTATCTATGCTCATTTGATCCATCATTCCTTTAACTTCAACCTTCTGCAAGTCCCTTCCAACAATCATCTCCACTCACTCAAGTCTTAATATAATGCATTTCTTACTTTGAATCCCCCATGAAGCATTTTCACTTTTAAATGTACCCCCACCTAGAACCCCTTAATTGGTTTTCAATCCCTCCAAAATTAGACCCTCGGTCTCTACAGAATGATGGATCCCATCGTCTCCATTAATGGGACTCTAGCATATGCAATCTATGAAACACCAAGAGTATGGGATTTCATCTAGACTAAGGTTGGAGGAGAAAGAGTAAATGTAATTACTAAACCAATACTTCTAGCTTGTACCTATCCTAATCTATTTCATCTCAAATCCACTAAATCCATCCTAACAACTTCCTTTGGGAGAAATGTAGTCCTTTTGTTTGTCCTCATCTCCTTGTTCCAATTAACACCTACCTGCTCTATCAGTCTAGAATCCCAAGGAACCACACATGTGATTCAACTTTCCCCACACCTTGGTAAGATCCTTATGTGAGTGAGAACTAGAACAAGGGATATGCCCCCCCTCCCTCTCCCCCCTTGTCCCCATGGTGTGCAATATAAGAGGTAAACCCTAGTGGTTTCCCCTCCACACTTGCATAAGCCTTATCCTCATAGTTTTATCCTTCGATAACATTTTTTTTCAAATTCAACATTTGCATTGTTTATTCATCGATTTCATGGTCAACATTGCAAATTAAAGTAATCAATCAAGTGGGAAAATTATGACAAAAAATAAGAGATTGTCATGTGGGCATGTGACTGTATGATATGATGTTTAGAAGGATAAGTTGATATTAGTATGCAATTGTTCACCAAAATAATTTTTTGTAGATTGTTGGATTGACTTTTATATGTGTTGGATGTAGTAACCCAAATATTTAGGCTAGATATATGGTCAATCAATATGACGGTCCAAGTAATATTTTTTCTTCAAGGTATGATGGTGTTGTAGTTTTCCTATCAAAGATATTTAAGCTTCTATAAAGGGTTAATGGAAAACCCTACAAAGAATAAGCGTGTTGCATTGGTATGTTGTGTGTAGTATGAAATCCATTGGTTTCTTCAGTCCACATTGTGGTGAAATAACCCAAGGAGTTCTATTCATTTTCTTCTTCTTTTCAAACAAATAAGATACATCAATACCAAAAGTTTTTTAAATGAACTTTCCTAAACATACAACACTTTAAAAGGGTCGTTGCAATTAAAACAAGCGTCCATGATAGAAACAATGCACATTCGGTTGATAAAACTACAATGGGTAAATTTTTCTCCATCATACATGTGTTTAGATCATTTGCATACACAATGGAGCATTTTTTTGTAAAGTGGAAAAAGATGCTATAAGAGGAACAAATGGATATGATGCTCCTCTTCCATGGAGTACTATGTGGCCAGATCTGAAGATTACCAAGGATTCGGGTCATGGATCCTAAGAAGAAACCATATTATGTAAGGTGCTTATAAAGAAATAAGAAAAACTTGTATAGCATATAATTGTAATGGTTTGTTTTAGCATGTCATATATCCTTCTCTAGAAACATTAGGTTGTGTATCTATCATATAATTTAGTAACTTGCACTTATACAATGACATAAATAAATATTGCTAGAAAAAAAATACATATAATAATACAGAAATTCTTATGGTAAAAGAAATTTAACTTCCATAAAAATTTATAATAATTAAATTACACACTTAATTCCATCCATAAAAATTTATAAGGTTCTTTGCAATTAATAAAATTTAATTTCCATAAAATTTATAATAATTCAAATACATCTACGTACTTTATCAACCATCCATCTTAAAGTAAAAGTGCAAAAAATAAACCAAACATACATAATTCAAATACATCTATGTATTGTGATAAATAAGTTCCTATATTAATTATTTATGAATTTATGAAAAAAGAAAAAAGAGTTCTAATACATCTACGTATTATATGATAAATAAGTTCATATTTTAATTATTTATGTATTATATTATGATAAATAAATCCACATTTTAATTATTTATGAAAAAAAAGTGAAAGACAAATCAAACCTGCATGATTCAAATACATCTACGTATTATGATAAATAAGTCCATATTTTAATTATAATAAATAAGTACTTATTTAATTATTTGCATATCATATATTTACATTTCATATTTGGAATGTTAATGTGTCTTTGTATATCAATTTTTATGTTAATATGAATATCATTATATACATTATTGAAGAAGGAATGTTAATCATAGTATATATTAATTTTTATGTTAACTATATACATTATTAAAAAAGTTTAAACTTTAATGAAGATATTAAAAATGTCTCACTTAATAAAATGATACACAATTAAAAATTATAACAATTAATAAAAGTGAGACATTTTTAAACTGGTGAGAGAGGCGAGCCCAAGAGTCTCTATGGGCTCGCTTACCAATTTAAAGATGTTAAAAATGATACACAATTATTAATAAATATAAATATAGTAAAGAAAATGATACATAATAAACATAAACATAAATACAAATATAGTAAAGAAATTAGACTATTGATGAGATCACTAAAAACATATCATTTTCTCTAAAATAACAAACCATCATTCATTTATATACTTTAAAAAAAAACTTTGTAATTTTCATCAAATTATTACAATAAACTAAATTATGATAATAATAGATAAACTAGGTTATCATAATAATATTTATTATTATTAATATTAATATTATTTTAATTTGTTTTATATTAAGCATTTAAATTATAGGTTGTAATGTGTTTTTTTATATATTAGCATTGATTTATCTTAAAAGATCAAATTGAGGTGTAATTATATTTTTAAATTTTAATTTTTTATACATTAAAAAAAAATTTACACTTTACGATATTTAATTCTTCTCAGTGCTTAATATATTTAGCTCTAATTGTTTTTGTTTAATAAACTTCATATTTATTTTAATGGTTCTTAATATTAAGATGTAAAACACTTCTCTACTCTCATTACAATAACTTTAATATAATTTTATAATTAAACATTATTGTGAAATAAATAAATTGTGAAAATATTATTTAAAAAACATTAGATATTAAATTTTAATATATAAATATTTTTAAAATATTAAATTTTAATATTAGTTAATAATAAATGAATATAAAAAAATTAAATTTATTTTAAATTTATTATCAATATAAGAACATAAAGATTTAAAAATCTCCCTTATATTTCATCAAACCTTTTTTTAAGTAGTTTAAAGAAAATATGGCGTTAACTGTATTTTGCAAATATCTCAATCATAGAAACATTAAAAAGTAGATTTTTCAAGTCTTTAAAATATTTTGAATGTTTAAAACTTCCTTAATATTCCATACTAAGGTACGTATATATTTTTGGATAGATAGTCCAGTTACATTAGTTTGTTTTTCTTTTAAGAAATAAACTTAACAATTATAAAAGAATTTGGAAATCTGGGGTATGTTTTTTCTCTCAATGTCATTTCAAAACCTAAAGTGGGTTCATCATCAAGAGAGAGAGTTTAAGCTCTAAGGACTCCTCTCTTAATGAGCTAATATATATTTATATACAATGTGCTCATTGTGAATTTTTACCAATGATTAAAGTCGACCTTACTCATTGATATTGAATTCGAGTGGTAGGGTTAATTTTGATGGCATGGACAACATGTTTCCAAGCTTCTTTTAACTTTAAACCATCATCCTGGTTTAGATTGTTCGCCTGTTTCTCAATCTTAAGAGCTTCCCTAATTTTTATTTTATAATAGTGAGGGATGGTTGCCAAAACCTTCACATTCTCTATGCAAACATGGTGATTAGTGTTGTGACAATGCTAAGCAACGACACAATTCTTAATTCGATTATGATGAATGTCAGCGATGCGTTCTTTTAGCCTAACCTTAATAGAGTGACCTGTTTCACCGATTTACCTCTTGTCACATGAGCAGGGTATCTCATAAACACCTTTTTGGAGTTTTTTGTCAATAGGATCCTCAGCAGTGTCCAGAAAGTTTCTTAGGGAGTTAGGAGGGGAGAAAGCAACACTTATGTTTCTCTTCCTTAGGATCTTAGCAATTTTGTCAGTAGTACCATGGATGTAGGGAAGAGTAGTCTTAGGAACAGAGTTGTCATTTCTCCGAATATCCGTTCAAACCCTACGCACTTTTTTAATTGTTTCATTAATTTGTTTTCCATTATATCCATTGCTTATAAAGACCTTTTTTAGATGTTCAAATTCTCCTTCTAAGTGGTCTTTATCGCATATTCTTAAAGCACGAGTAGCTAACGTTTTGATTATCCCGATCTTTTGGGTTGGATGGTGATGTGACTTTGCGTGTAAGTATATGTTCGTGTGATTTTTCTTTCTATACGCTTGATGGGCTAAGGATCCATCTTGGTTTTTCGTGGTAAGTACATCTGAAAAGGGAAGACAATTATTCTCTTCCTTATCTATGGTAAATTTTATGCTCTTGGATTGGTTGTTTAGATGTTTTGTGAATTCCACCAATTTTCCTCACCATGTGGCCAGTTACTGTATACATCGTCCACATATCTGAGCCACCATTTTGGTTTAAGAGTAGATCAGTTAATTTCCTGCCTTTCTAGATTCTCCATAAAGGGGTTGGCGACAACTGGTGAGAGAGGCGAACCCATAGAGACTCCTTTACAATTTTAATATTAATCATAATTTTTTGAAAAAACAAAATAAATTTAACAATTTTAAAATATACCAGTATAGATTCATCTAAAAGAGGATTTATCAAGCATCGGAGAGGGATCAAATCTCTCAAGTGGTAAACATTTTTTTTAGAGTCGAAATGTTTAGGAAATGTGTAATCCAGTGTTTATGATTTTAATATATCTAATTTATGTTGTTTTATATATGTGCAATTCTAAATATTTTAAATTTAATTTAAGCGGGCTTGTTATTTTTAATAATATTTTATTATTTTTTATTAAGGACATGTGTCAACTCTAGGATGAGCACAAAAAGAGTTACATATCTCTCCCCTATTGGGTTGTAGAATGCACCTCTTCGGTGCAATTATTTTAATTTTCTCATTGGTCTAGTACACCTCGCATGGGACAAAATCTCGAGAAAAATGATTTTTTTATAAAAATTTAAAAATAAACAAAAATAATTTATAATATTAAAATTCCTTTGTTTTCCACCTATTATCTTCATTAATTACACTATCTAAGAGCGTGGAAATGACACCACGGTTTCATTTATTATATCCTCCACAACTAAGACTTCGCTAAGATTGTGCATAATGACGAGTTTCACTTAGGGTTACTCTTCCTCTTTTTTGTCCCTTTCCAGTGGTCGCTTCTCTCTCCTCATCACCATCGGTCGTTGTATTTATAGGAAAATTTCAGTCCTCGTCTCTTCGAACCCCTATGCATATAAATTTCAAACCCTCTTCTTACAAAGGACAATCGTGAGAACCAACCAAAATTGAAAAAGATTACTATGAAAGGTTGGTGGCGCTTAATACAGTCGTTCCGTGACTCGACCAAACTTTGATACTATAGTTGAGAAAATGAAAAAATAGGAACATGGAAGTAGAGCCTATGTGATAAAATGTCCAAATTTTGACAAAAAGAACACCTTGAGATTCCATGGTGAATAATTTTATGGTTATTTGATTGAAGCTTTGACAACTTCCATGGTCGACTATCTTACTGTATGTTGAGCTCAGGATTTGTGATCGAGGGTCCCTCCTAGTTATGAAATCACTTGGGCTGAACTCTACCTCTTTATGGTGCCCACCTTGACTAGCTAACTTAAATGGGATCGCCCTGGATCTGATCCGAGCTGCGTTGTTTGCGATGAGATTACTTAACAAAAATAGTGATACTCAATTTGTAAGCAAGTATGTGGAGGGGAAAGTTCTGGATACCTATGGCATGTTAAAGAACATAACTACTATGTTGAAAGATGGAACAATGGATACTTTTTTCACATTACCTACTACGAGTTTAGATCATCCAAACCCAAAACATACTCTACAAATGATGTGATTTGCAGTAATATTGGCATATGGTAATCAGATGCAATGTGGCATTTGGTGCCCCACCTGAACTTCCTAGGACCCAACATCTTTACGATCCCAAATATACAAAATCAATGAGCAGCCATGAATTATATTGCAATATGCTATCATTGGGACAAGTTGTTTATGAGGAAGAGGGGCGTATGAAAGAGATGAATTATTCAAAGAGTGTGACATATAATACTAGGATAGTCTAATCTAAAAGCTCAACATTAGATACCATCTCTTCTAGGTTGTCTAGGGGTGCCTTATTTTCTAGATAGAGAGATTCTTTACCTACATCCTCAAAAGACTTAAGTAGTGGCAAGTTGCATAATGTTTCTACTCATGAGAATCACAAACAGAGAGATACTTATATCAATGAGAATTCGAGTGTGATTCTTCCGAATAATGCTATAATTGAGCTACTTCCCCGACCTTATCTTACCGGATCGCTGTTTTATTCCCCCTCCAACGCGTTCCATATTATCTCGTGTCAATCCGTAAAGAAAATGGAAAAATGAATGTTAAATCTTCTTTGAAACTCCTATCAGTTCATCTAATGGATTATGCAAGGTTGTTATTTATTGCATTTGCATAAATATTCTGTCCAATATTTTGGAGTTTTGTTTTATGTTACTCGGTTTTATCAATTTTCATGGACTTAAACAAATGTCAAAACTCTAATGCAATCTAGGTTATTTTTCTTGTTACTTGCGGGAAGTAGATTGTGTCTTTTCCTTAGTTTTTAATTCCGTAGTATGTATTTGGGTAAAAGGTTTATGGTTATTTTTTAATAAGCTCTTGAGCTCGTAGCTCTCAAAGGGTAAAGCAACTTCAGAGTAAGGGAGTTTAGTAAGATCATATATTGATGTTCTCGGGCATGATATGAAGGAATCCGCTGGGATTCATCTCATCGATGGTAGTTTAATTATTTATTCCCTTTCCCTACGATGTGAGTGTCAACATTATAGAAGTTAAATAATTTAGTGATGGAATTTAATTCCTAATCTGTCATCTTATAATGTAATCATGTTATTGTAAATAAAAACATCCATGTATTGCAAAATGCCTCGGAGGCTATAATTGATAAGACTCTCGGAGACATCAGTGTTATCCCTCTAGAGTTATGCCCTGCAACATCTTTCCCTGACTATTCCTATGCTAGGGAATTTGTTGCAACGTAACTTTCTCACTTATTTTTTGAAATCCTATGTTTGTGGTGAACTTAGGTATTCATATTAAAAATATATATATAGTTTGTGAAATAATTCTAATATTTTAATATAGAAGAAATAATGATCTACCCAACAATTGACATTGTTTTCCAACTTCGACAGGTTCAACATCGACTTCGACAAGTCTGAACCTAGACAACCTCGAAAAGTTCAGCACTTCAACATGCATTGTTGACACCAGCGATCGTCACGACTATGACAGATTGTCTCTCTTTCTTTCACTTGTAAGTAACGGTTGAACTTATGAACTATTCCAATTTCTTATATCTAAACGTAACAGGCAGACAACCCAAGCGTTCTCATCACTCTATATAAACATATATACTATTGTAATATACAAGCAGAGTATTGAACATAATATAACATTAATAAAGTGACAGAGATTGGTTCAAATTCTTGCATTTTGTCTGTGTGTATATGTTTTTGTGTGTGTGCAGTGTATTTCTTGCTTTACTCATTCTTAATATGCTTCTGCCATAAGAGTACTTGATTCATTCAATTGAACTGTTGTCCCCGTCGTGCTCCTGAGCACTCGAATCATTGGTATCAGAGCAGATTCAAAGCTTGTTCATGCTTAAGTTGTGTGTAGACACTTCTATCGAGGTTACATGACTTATGCTTGTTGAAACACAATCTCAAACTCAACAATCTAAGCAGACACTACCTTCGACTTGAGAGTATCTATCTACTCGCACCACTACATCGAATATGGCCAAAGAAATAGACAATAGACATGCAACTGATAAGACATAACAACTCATAGAGAAAGCACTAGTTCGATAGCGAAGCAAAATGTTCTCCCAGTTCAATGATATTCTCACGTGATTCACCTTGACCTCAAGAGGATCCTCAACGAGATCCAACTCCAACAAAATCATTCCATTCAAAGTACAAATGAACTTGGACATACTAAATATAAAAGGCAAGATTGAAACGAAATCCGTAGACAATTAGGTACAACAACTAGAATCCTATTACTCTGTGAATCAACTCTCAGAAGATGAAAATATCACCATTGCATCCTTAAAAATGTTGAACTATGTGCACTGCTGGTGGGAGAATCTATCGAAAAATATGGAGAAAGACATAGACCCCATAGATACGTGGGATAAATTTTTCGGGTACATCTGGAAGTATTTATACTCGCTCAAGTGCATTGAAAAGTAGTATAAGAAGTTGCAGTAGCTAAGGCAATGGAAATACCAGTCCGTGCAGAGTTACACCAACAAGTTCTAATGACTCATTGCGAGACTTGGAGTCCAAGAAGAAGATAAAATTGCTTGTTTTGAAGTATGCCAGCAGATTGTCCATGTGCATTCAACAAGATGTTGAGTTTTTGATTGTCCATATGCTTACAGATACATTCCAATACACCAGTAAGCTTGAATCTAAAAAAAATGAAAAGCACATTTCACGACCAAGCGAATAGGTCAAACATCCGACAAGAAGTAATTAGCCGACTACGCCAAGTCAAGACACCCTTCTCAGCTGACCCCACAAAAGAAATACCATGGTAAAAATAACTCTCAGAAAGACAAAAGGGAACACAGAAAACAACCCCCTAGCGGGAAATGGTGTGATTACCACAATTCATCATGACATGATACGTCTAAATGCAAGTCTCGAAATACGTTTTGGAAAATATTTCTCCATCCAACTTGTCTGACAAAGCCCTAGTAGAATCTCAACCAGAAGAATCGACCCTTTTGACATTGACATCAACCACTTCAAAAGCCTCGATTATCTTCAATGAGCAGGGATGAGAGAGCTTGTTCCATACACATATATGGGTTCAAGACAATCCATTACGTTTGATTGTGGATAATAGTAGCCAGAAGAAATTTTTTTCTGAAGATATCGTGAAGAAACTAGGTCTTGTCACCACTCCACATCCTTCGCCCTATAATATCGGTTGGATGAAAGATGGGCAGGAACTAAGGATCACCCAACAATGCAGACTCACCTACTTCATTAAGCCTTTGGAAGATGAAGTGCTCTATGACGTAGTGCAGCTTTCCATAGCCAACTCTCTGTTTGTGAAACCTTACTTATGGGATCAACATGGGAGTTATCAGTCACGGCCTAAGAAGGTGATCGTCAAAATACGGAACCAATGGTATGGCATACCAGAGCAACGACATACACCAACAGTTCCAATGGTATCTACCAAGAAAACAAAGAAGCTCATTAACCATGCTAAGATATTCTCATTGATCATTATTAATCCTCAGCATCTCAAGAGGACAACAACAACAAGTCAACTCACTAACCAGTGTCACTCCCGAAAATAACAACAGATTGACAATATTCTTGATGAATACTGAAATGTATTTCAAGAGCCAGATGAAGTACCTCTACATTTCTAGGTAAAACACTCTATTGAAAGTATTCCTGGTTCTTCATTACCTAACACAACTGTTTACAAAAGATTCATTGTCGATAATGAAGAGATTCATAGAAAAATTCAATATTTGACCAACAAAGGTCACATCCGACCCATCTCCTCTCCTTGTGGAATTCTGGTCATCCTCATTCCAAAGAAATACGAGACTTGGCGCATGTGCACCGACTATCAAGATCTCAACAAAATTTCGGTACAGAACAAATACCCTCTTCCAAGGATAGATGAACTCATCAACTATCTGAAAGGTACTAAATTCTTTACTAATCTCAACCTTAAGTTGGGATATCATCAAATTTTGAACAAGCCCACCGATGTATGGAAAAATAGTTCCAAAACGAAGGAAGGATTGTTTGAATGGTTAGTCATGCCTTTCGACTTAACCAATGCACCTGCGACCTTCATGTGATATATGGATGACATTCTTTGACAAGTGTGTCATTTTCTACCTAGACGATATCTTGATTTTCATTTGATCATGGAAAGAACATGTCCGATAGTTTCGACAAGTCCTCAACACTCTTCTACAACATTGACTCTATTTGAAAATGGACAAATACTCATTTACGATTAACAACATCAAGTATTTGGGGTATGTAATCAACACTGGAGGAATTCATGTCCATCTAGACAAAGCACAAAAAATATTTTCCTATCCCTCAAAACATTCATTAACTCAGAATTTTTCTTGGTTTGGAGAAATTTTATCAAAGGTTCATACTCAACTTCAGTCACATAGCCTGGCATTTGAATCAGTTGACTAAGGGAAATGGGAAAATTGTCTTCAAATGGACATCAACACAATAGAAATCTTTTTAGTAGCTCAAATAATATCTTGGTACTGCACCCGTACTTTTGTTACATGGTTTGCATCAGTATTTTGAGATTGAGATTGACACATTAGACTATGCTTTAGGTGCAGTGATCACTCATTTTGGTCGCTTAGTCATTTTTCATTCCGAAACTTTCAACGAAACCGTCAAAAGGTATTCAACGTATGAAAAGGAACTGTATGCAATTGTGAAATCCCTTAAGCAATGGAGACATTACATTATTGGGAAGGAAATGGTCATTACATTCTTGGGAAGGAAATGGTCATTCTTGCTGACTACAAGCCCTTACAGTTCACCTTGTCCCAGTCGAAGCTACAAACAAATAGACAACTCAAGAGGATTAATTACCTGCAACCATTTCAGTTGGTAATTAAGTATTGGAAAGGTAAACCCAATTCCACACTCGATTGTCTCATTTGAACACCCATTACTCTACTTTTCACAATGATGAGTATGCAGGGCTATGACACCACTACTTGGCCTCAATTTTATTTGATATATTGGGACTTTTCTGCAATTTATCGACAGCTAAAAACCGACCTATCATCCACTACTAACTACTTCCTGAAGTATACCTTTCTATACAAGCTTGGGAATTTTTCTGTACCGACATGTGAGCATTGAAAGAACCTCATTTTGGACACACACTATAGAAATACTGTAGGAAACTTTGGAGTAACAAAGACCTGTTTCATCGTCCAAAATTATTTGCATTATCCTTCACTTAAATCTGACGTCAACACGTACATTCGATCATGTGTGGTTTGTGTTATTGCTAAACTGCAGAATCCACGACAAGAATTGTATACACCTTTGTCGGTTCCTAGTTGACCATGGGAATCTATTTCTATGGACTACTTGATAGGATATCTCACTACCAAACATCAGCCAAACACGATCTTAGTATTAGTTGACAGATTTTCCAAGATGGCTATTCTCATTCCATGCAACATGACTACGACATCACAACATACTACTCATCTCTTCTTCGAACGTGTTTGGAAACATTATGGTCAACAGAGATACCAAATTTGTCAACATATTTTGGAAGACTCTCTAGCAATAGATCGACATGAGACTGTCTTTGTCGACAAATTTCCATCCTCAGATAGCCTAATAGATAGAAGTTGTGAATTGCTTGGTAGTACACCTTCTACACATCTACAACCACAAGAATTGTTGTACATGGGATGAAAGTATCCCATGTATACAACACAATGAAATTCATGCACAACACAAATCCATGGGAAATATTCCATTCAATATATGTTATCGATTTCAACCCTTGTCTCCCCCTTGTCTCCCATTGACTTGATCAGTTCATCGACACTGAATCTGACCGACAAGAAGTTGAAAAGCATTGAATTTTCGAGCCCAAATCTACAACAACCAGAAATAAGCACAGGAAATGTTGCAACGAGCTAATGCGAAAGCTAAGGCCCAACACGATAAGCATTACACTCCTCATTCATTTCAAATTGGGGATCAATTCTGGTTGTATATCAAGAAGGAATGCTTCACTATTCCATACAGAAAACTAGAGTTTTTTAGATATGGTCTGTCCAGTATCCTTAAGTAGATTGGAGAAAACGTTTTTCAGCTCAACATTCCTTCATTCTTGGGTTCACATCCAGTATTTAATGTGGATCTAATTTGACCATATCATGCACCACTATTGGAATAGAACGACTTGCAGACAATAGAACCCAAATACATCCATCCAAATGTTCATGATCCTCTTCCTTGTGACACCACTATGGGACAACACATATGCCATACAAGGACGAACACAATTCCATTATTTCATGTGGCTAAATTCGAGTATCTCCTAGCATAAGGAAAGTGGTACTTTTCTACTGAACTCACCAACAAGTTTCCTCACATGTACGAGCAAATAATGGGGACCATTGTTTCTTAAGGAAGGAGGTATGATCTACCTAGCAGTTGGCATTGTTTGTCAACTTCGATAGGTTCTGCGTCGACTTCGACAAGTCCAAACCTCAACACAACCTTGACAAGTTTAGCACTTTGACATGCATATTTGACACCAGCGATTGAGGTGACAACGACATATTGTCTCTCTGTATTATAGTTGTATGTAATGGTTGAACTTTCGAACCGTTCCAACTTCTTGTAACTGAAAGTAATGGGAAGACAACCCAAGCATTCTCAATGCTCTATATAAACATGTATAATATTGTAATATCTAGGCAGAGTATTGAGCATAATATAATAGTAATAAAGTGACAAAGATTGGTTCGAATCCTTGTATTTTATCTGTGTGTATATGTTTCTTTGTGTGCATGTAGTGTATTTCCTTCTTTTCTCATTCTTAATATGCTTTCGCCATAATAGTACTCGATTCATTCAATCTAACTGTTTTCCCCGTCGTGTTCGTAGAAATCCGGTTCAAATAAATTTCCTATAAACACCTCAAAAAGTATTATCAGGGTTACGTGTTTTGTGGGCACCGTGACCCATTTAACATTTAAATAAAAAACAATATACTTTTAACATGTTTTTAGGCCTTCCCCTCTCTAAAATACCTATCAATAGTCAATATTTTCATGTATCTAATCTCATTCTTCACTCAAGACATAGCCAATGATATGTGATATTTCCTTCTTATAGAAATATACATCCCCTTTTCCATGGATATACATTACCTAGACTCCTTTGTTCCCCCACTCATATTTCTTGGATCTCAGAAGATAGGAGGATCTCACAACAATTTTTGGGGATTGATCCTTGGAGTATAGGATAGTTAGGCTCTCCAATTCTTCATGCATGATTTTAATAGGGTACAATATGTGACATGTTATGTAATCAAAATGTAATCTCAAATTCCTTATTCTTCCTAAATATGAAGAATCTGTATATTCCAGGTGGAAAAAAAGAGTACAAATATAATGAATCATGACTAGGATTGGAAGTGGGGTTCATGATCAAGTTAGAATATTTCCCTCACTAAACCCTTATCCTGAGTCTAGAAGTGAAACAAAACTCTCTAAGGCATCTTCTTTCCTACTTCCCTCTAAGAAATTATATAAAATCTTAATACTCCTAAAAGTATATTATATTTTTGGTTTAAAGGAACCTCTTTGCTAGAAAAAAACAAGGGATCTTCAATCACATCAAGAAGACAGAAAATGGATTCTAAGGTGTCAATGCCTTTATTGAGGTTTTGACCACTTGGAGATGAGGGTTCATGATGAATTGGAGTAGTCTCATGGATCATGGATGAAAGACTATCCATTTCTTGAGTTGTCAAACACACCTCTTTATAGTCTAAACTAGTTTTCTTGGAGGAAACTGGAGTAATCCATGCCAAATTATGCTCTTTATTTTTAATCCACTTATTTTTGGGACTTCCCAAGAATAATATTCCATACTAGTAGGATTCTCTCAAATGTGCAACCTTATGAGATAGACCTCCACGAAAATGGAGTTTTTACTAATCCACCTTCCAGAAAAATTTCCATGGCCCCCACTCTCTATCTATGTTTTCCAAAAGACCTCCCCTTATATCCAATTTCACCAATATACAATCTATCCTCTTAACTAGTTTTTCCATCCAACCTTATTCGAAAGCTATCGATGTCCCTATTGTATTACCAAATTTTTGATCCAACGTTTTTTGAAATCTAGCAATGTCCATATTGTATTATTAATTAGTTCAATATTGTTTTGATGCCATAGCTCCAAAGGAAGACCTAGTAACAAAACACATGATTTATGGATGTAATTAAGTTCCCTTTTAGGGTCAAACATAGTCTCCCATTGTTTTACATAGAAGATAGAAAGTACCCACATCCACTCTTAACCCATTACCGAAATCGCATCATCCTTGCACCACGGAAAATTCTAAGGATCCATAATTTTATAGTCAAAGAGTGGAAACCTTGCAAATCTTACTACTTCTTAAATTTGAAACCGTAAAATTTTTGGCTATTATTTTTTAAAAATATTCAAATTTCTAAGGACTTTATAAAGTTTTTGGACAATTTTGGCGATTTTTAGAGTTAAAAAAAAACTATCCCATGGAATTTGGGAAAATCATATTTGAAAAAGGCAAATTGGCAAATCTTTTTTTTGGAAACAAAGGTCAAAAAATAGCCCATGGGATAAATTTCACCACTAAAAATTTCCTTTCCTTGCACTTTAATATGAAACACATCCACCCATGAACCAAAACATGAAAAGTAGGCATGTAATCTAGGATAAGTTCCCAAAATTCAACCACCTAGCCCTTTAAAGACTTACTTATTACCATTTTTTACATAAACCTACCTACAACTACCTAACCATCAATCCTTTTAATTCATCAATCTGCAAGTCCCTTCAATACTAATGTTCAGTTGCTTAAGTCTCGGTCTAATGCATTCTTGCTCCAACTCCATGAAATATTCACATTTTTAACTACACCCTCATCCATAACTCCTTCATTATTTTTCAATCCCTCCAAAATTTGACCTCTAGTGTCTACCGACTAATGGATCCCATCTTCTCCATGAACGAGACAAACTATCACATGCATAATTCATGGAACATGAGGAGTATGGGATTTCATTTGGATTTAGATTAGAGGAGAAAGAGTAAATGCAATTACTAATCTAATACTTCTAGATTGTACCTCTCCTGATATATTCCATTTTTAATCCACCAAATTCGAACTAATAACTTCCTTAGGTAGAACTAGAGTCTGTTTTCCTATCCTTGGCTCATTGTTCCAACTACAACCTACTTTCTTTGTAGGTTTAGAATCCTCCATTGGTACCTCTAAAAAGGCCCAACACATGTCACTAGTACAAAATGAGGAATTATTGACTAAAAAAATGACTAAAATTCAGATATAAGTGACTATTTTTGATTCGATGACTAATAGTATCTAGGTTCCACTATCTTATAGCTTGACTAACTTAGTCGTGTTTAACTTAGTCATTAATTGCTTGACTTATTATTCATTGATAGTAATTGATTTAGTCATTGATAGTCATTGATAGTCATTGACTTAGTCATTGATTGCCATAATTGATGACCGAATATATGACTAAATAAACTACTAGATGCTAACATATTAATGACTAAACTAAATACAACTATAATTAGTCACACTATAAGATACTGGAAATCAACTACTAATAGTTGTATATATGTGAATTTAGTCATTTTCTTAGTCACAAATTTATGATAGGGAATGGAAGAATCAAACCACCAACCTCCTGCCTATAATTAGGTAGAGGTGCTCTACCATTGAGCTAGCACCCTTTAAGAAGTTGGTATTGCTTGCCAATTATGATATTCAAACAAAGTTTGCATCATTCAAGCATACAAAATAATGATTACCAAGTTACTATAGATCGACAATGACTTACCTTGTACTAGTTATTCAAGTCCTTCAACTCCATTTATTAAGTGCAAATATATTTTTGTACTTAATGAATATAGTTGAAGGAATTGAAGGACTAGTGCAAGGTAAGCCATTATGGATCTATAGTAACTTGGTAATCATTATTTTGTATGCTTGAATGATGCAAAATGCAAAAATCCCAAAAATTTATAGGTTATGCTCATACATGTCCTTCTTTAACACCAGTTAAGGTGTTGATTGCAATTAATCCATTATGAATCTATATGAATGAAAATCATGCATCCATTGTTAAACTATCTACCGACCCATCTAGAGTCATGACAAGATATCTAAATTTGACTGAAAATTCATAAGTAACTTGAAGATAATGGTGGATGATGCCATGGAAAGGAGAATTTTAGTGTCACGCTCCCACCCCTCATACTGACAATGGAGAGGACGTGACCAACACACTGCTGCTGTCAATCAGGCTAATAGCCCCATGAACATTAAATGATAAAAACTGAAATGCATTGATCATAAATACATACATAGATGCGTAAACCATTCAATCTACAATAGAAGCATACACTTCATTCAACACATACATACTGTTCATACTCATTAAAACAAACAATGTTCATCATGTTCAAGCATTTAACATGTTCACGATAATCTACGATGGAAATACATTTACAGAGTTAAATACAAGAGAATACTTATATGGAAAATAAGTTGGCCCACAACTAGGTACATCGCTGCAAAGTTCCACCCAACCATAGGCCAGCATGCTCATCAATCTCTCAGCATCACTGGAACCCCCGAGCTGGGCATGATTACACAAGGCACTAAGGAGATAACATGCTCACACATAGCCCAAAACCAAATCATCCACAGTCAAGACAATCACATCGTTGAGTTTCACAGACTGCCCAACCAAGCCAATAAGAAATTGGGTTTTACAGGATGCTAAGGAAACTAGCCAAAAATACATGGGTTCCTTGGACCTTTCCATCCAAGCCACACTTGCATCAAACACACAGTCAACCCATTTAATCAAACACAGTCATACACAATCGTTGGGTATGAACAGAATGCTCCAGGGAACCAAAACGGAAAAGGAAAGAAGGGTAAAACAATCCCCTGATAGTAATTTCAATTTCCAAGGATGTTTGGCCCTAACATTACCAAAACGGACTCAACAACACCTAAGAAAATGTGGGTCTCTTCTTCCACTCACCAGGCCTTACCACAAAACATTTTCCAGCATGGAAACAATAGGGAAATGCATCCAAATAGTGGGGGAGGGAACCCACCCATCTATCTTTACAAAAACGAATTCCCAGTCTGGGGAAATTGAAAGAAACGACTTCCCATGTGAGGAAAAATGCACAATAAACCAAAAATGGTTTTCCAACCATATTGAACAAACTGGTAAAAATTGGGGAAAAACACCCTATGAGTGAAATTCGGTCTCACAAACATTTATAGGAATTGTAGAGGCTGATACAACCCCCATCCATGCCCAAATCATGGGTCTCCTTTGCCCATTTGCTGCACAACTCCACAGACGAAAATCTGGGAATGCAAAAATAGAGAACCAATAGAAAAATGTGGAGGTACTTACTCAACAAGATCCTACTGCATGAGGAGGACAAAACACCCCTTAGAAACCCTGAATCATCCATCATTGTTGCACATTCACTCTACAAAACCCCAAACCAATTTCTGGGCATGTCGAAATGGAGAAACAACATCCAAACGTGAGGGAGAGAGCTTCGTCCTCCTGTTGCTGCTTGAGAGAGCTTCCACATGAATAGAATGGGTGAGGAAATGAAAGGCATGGGTGCATAATGGCTTGGGCATGCCTTCCCAAGCATTTACTTGCCCCACAAGTCAAAAACACACTTTCCAAAAATNAAAATGGGTAGTTGACGACTCTATGGGTTTTACCTTAGACATTTGGATTTTCCCCAATGGCTCAAGGTTGAATAATTCCCCCTCCCTATTCCTTGTGAAATTATGCCCCCGTCTCTTTAACGTTGCGACACATAGCTAGTCGTGGTAGTTTAATAATTTGCATTTTACATGATGTCTCAAAACACATTGTGTCTGGCTAGCACATAAACCATCGGCATCGATTTTAATCGTCGAAAACATCAAAAACTAAACCCATGGTGGGGCCTTAGCCTTGAGCTCCACACCATGATTTAATACAATATTCACATCATATGTAATTAAATACCATGGGGTCAAAACTGGGGTGTTACATTCAGTTTATATAGAAGCAAAGGATGGGAAAATTGTGTCTCAAACTCATCTTCCTCCAATGTAGGCCAAGCCACCATCCCCTGTAAAATGAAAACAAGTGCATGTTTCTCTCAGGTTCCATGAACATCTTACACAACCTTCAGATAGTTTCAATTAGATTTGGATGCCCATCTTAACTTCATAGTACAAAAAATTAAACTAGTATATTTCACATTTTACAACAAGAAGAATGGGAATTAACTCTAAGTACTCTTAGCCACTAGATAAATGGAAATGAAATGAGATGAAATATTAGCAACAATACCTTTGAGTTTGGTTGCTGACAAGAAGTATGAATACTTATGTGATCATTTTATTCAGAGGTGACTTAAACAAAGACTAATATGAAATCAAGGCAAGAAACCATGTTCATATTTATATATAAAGAAAATAAACTAAAAATCAGATAGACTATGCCAATCCCACTATCATTTATGCCTCGAAAGAGAACTAGAAAACCTCCCACAACTGTTGAACTTTGTCTAAAATTCCCACTTGGAATGCCACTGTTTAAACAAAACAAAAATAAATTGAAAACATGAAAGGAGTAATTTTCTCTACGTGTCTATTGGATGAAGAGTCCCATAGTTGTACAATAAGATTAGTTAAGAACATGCAATAGAATTATAAATGGATAAAAAGAAGAAAACAATGTGGTTAATACCTTCCTTTATATACTTAGATATATATTATGATTAGACTTTGTCTCTTAGGAGACAAGTCACTAACGAACAAATGGACATACTTGAGAGAGAGATAGATAGGTATTTGTAGGGCAGAGTGAGACAAATACAGAATTCAAGGTATTAATCAAAACAGTATAGAAATGAGGATGAACTTTCAATTCCATTGATGCAATAAATGACAATCTTTTAGGACAGTCATACATTAAGCAAATAGAAGGTCCTTTAAAATATGCATAGGTAACCTTAACCCACACTCTATCATGTCCATCAGACTTCAGAACACTTCCATACATAGTAGTAGCCTCAAGGAGGCTGAAAAGGAGCACAAGAAACCTCTAGAAAGTCTAAACATCCTTGACATGTTGCAGCAGGTTGAACAAGAACCACAACATACCTAGTAAAGGTCATGGTGGGCACCAACAACAACACACTCACATAAAATACCTCAAAATAGTCATCAGACCACAGATCAATTCAAGGAAACCCAAGGAACAGACATGGTTCATTCTAGGAGACTCAACAAAGGTCACGACCCAACTTAGTAGCCCAAAAAGGTCACATCCTAGTCCAAATAGCTAAAAAAGGTCATAACTCTTTCCAAACAACCCACATAGGTCATGGTTTTGTCCAAACAACCCACAGAGATCATGGTTCTGTCCTAGTAGAGAAATAAGTGGTATAGGGAGACTAGGTGTAGTTCTTAAGGTAGGTAGGTAGGTTTTTTTGAAAACATTGAAGTGAAGGTAATGTAATGTCATTCCATCCCAAAACAAGTTAACAAATGTGAATGGAAATTCATCATGACAAAAGGGTCAAGGTACCACACTAGGAGATGGAGACGCTAGCATAAGGACCAACAAGTTTCAACACAATATCAAAAGTCAACAAGAGTGGTCATAACAAAGTGGAAAGGCAACCATTTCACCCACAAGACCAAGGTGTAATATTAAGGTACAAAGACAACCCTTTTACCCACAAGACCAAGGTGTACAATCAAGATGGGGAAACAACCCTTTTACCTACAAGACCAAGGGTCAAAATTTTATCTTCTCTCTTAAGGTATAGAGTTCATAGTTGTTTCGTACAATAACAATAATTTTATCATCACCGTTAAGGAAGGTCCAAACTATGAAACACTTCGAGTGACTGCAATACAACATATATAACATAATTTTCATTTCTTTGAACTTAACACTCCCAAAGGTCCCTGTGTTAAATTTGAAGCATCCAGGGACAATAAATAACAACAATAATAATAAATTAATGAGCAATTTAAACTAGCATACGTAAAGGAGAAAACAATGTGGTAACATATATAATATAATTTTCATTTCTTTGAACTTAACACTCCCAAAGGTCCTTGTGTTAAAGTTGAAGCATCCAAGGACAATAAATAACATCAGTAGTAATAAATTAATGACATGTTAAACTAACATACGTAAAGGAGAAAACAATGTGGTAACACATATAACATAATTTTCATTTCTTTGAACTTAACACTCCTAAAGGTCCCTGTGTTAAAGTTGAAGCATCCAAGGACAATAAATAACAACAGTAGTAATACAACCCACATACAATATAGTTAGCAACAATGGTTAACGTTAGATAAATTAAAAATATATAGTAAGAAAATCAACCTATTTGGTTACCATTAAAATCTTATCCTTAGAAAGTTGAATCTTTTTGCACATCAAGCTGAAAGCAATTAAAATCATTACAACTACCAACAACCATGCAAATGACTTTCTTAGAACAATAACACTAGTAAACATAAAAAATGACACAAAGTCGAGAAATCTTAGGATTAAGAAATACAACAGCAATAAAGAATGACACAATGCCTCATTAATTTTTTCCTACACCAAATCAGGTTGATTTCTATAACCTTGATATGTTGCTAGGAGGCATAGATCTCCCTTGAACTGTAAATTAAGAAAAAGTTAAAAGCATAACACAATCAAATTGACTCAATAAATCTGTCTATGCCAATTAAATAATGAACATCTACCCTTCAAAACCAAATAAATGGAAAAAGAAATAATTATTAATAAGCCACTGACCTTAAACATTATACTAAAGTGGTTGTCACAGTAAAAAACATAGAGTTCACAGTCAGTTAATCCTTCTTGCAGACAAAAGATCCTACCAAAATAAATTGCATGTGAATTTTTTGCAAATTCAAAATTTGAAAGATGCATAAAATTCATATAAAAATCCACACCAAAATAGTATGCATAATTAGGTTACCCCAAAAATGTCATTTCAATACAAAAAAACCCTGTGATTAGCATCTCTTTTAGCTTCTTTTTTAGCATCCACTATCACTTTTAGTGTATTTTTCATCATTTTTTGGACAAAGTGGATGCTTTTCCACGGGATGATGCTTTTAATGGTGTTATTTGTGTCCCTTCTTAAAAGTTGGCGTTATTTTGGATGCTAATTAGCATCCCAATTAACGTCCCAATTATCGTCCCAATTAGCATCCCATTTATAATCCCAATTAGTGTCCCAATTAGAATCCCAATTAGCATAACTTTGTAAAAGTTGGTGTTATTTTGGACACTAATTAGCATCCCAATTAACGTCCCAATTAGTGTCCCAATTAGCATCCCAATTAGAATCCCCATTAGCGTCCCAATTAGCATCCCATTTAGTGCCCCTTTTTAAAATTTGGCATTATTTTAGACGCTAATTAACATCCCAATTAATGTTGCAATTAGCATCCCAATTAGCATCCCTATTAGCGCCCCTTTTTAAAAGTTGGCATTATTTTGGACGTTAATTAGCATAACCAATTCACTTCCCAATTAGTGTCCCGATTAGAATCACAATTATCATCCCAATTAACGTCCCAATTAGCATCCACAAAAGCATCCCATATAATACCAAGAATAGCCTCCAAAAAAACGTCTTGAATAGCATAGGACCATATATTAATCCACGGTTAGCGACATGAATTGCGCCATGAATTTCGGCAAGAAAAACATACAACATAGCACCAAATATAGAGCCAGGAATTGAGCCTAGTAAACATCCAACATAGCGCGAGTATAGATCCATGTATAGCGCCTAGAATAATGCCAAAAATTTCGAAAGGAACCGTGCTATGAATTGCACTAGGTTTAGAGCTAGGAATTGTGTTCAAAAAACGTCCGACATAATGTCAGATATATCAATGTCAATGCCAATGATCACGATTCATGCGACAGTACTTTTGGATCTTAATTCATCATAGTGGCACCTAAATGATCATAATCATGGAAATTTTAGATCTTGCCATAATCCTAATGAGGGGTAAATTACCTTAATGTCACCTAAATTGCTCTAATGGCATTTGAGTGTCCCCAACAACATTTGATAGACCCTAATGGAATATGATTGACACTAACAACATGGTGATGGTGCATTACGATAATTATGATGGAGCTTATGGATGTGATTTGATAAGTATAAGACTATATCATCCATTCTTGTGAGGTAGTATGGCTCCTTGCTCATTATTATCCCAATTATATTGATGAAGACTACGACGATGACAATGACGTTGATTTATTGTATGATGATGATGACGATGCGGATGTCAACATTGATTATGCATGTGGTATCACTTTCGGATCCTAATTGATTCTAATGGCACCTAAATGTCTGTAACAACATCTAAACAACCCTATTATCATTGAGATGACTGTAATGACATATAAATGACCTTAACAATTACATGACATGAATCCTAATGTCGATGAGTGATTAAGAACACTAATGGCATATGTGTGACCATAATGACAATGATGACGATGATTTTGTTGACGATGTACTTAATGCTCACAATGATGATGATAATGAGGATGATGATCAAGATGATGTTGATGTACCATATGGGATTGATGATGATGATGATGACAACGTCAATTTCCACGATGATGATGCATGCCATATTAATTCTAGATACCACAGGACTTGAGATATTGGAGTTAATAACAAGTAATAGAGGTTGTGAGGCGTTGACCATAAAAATATTGTTAGCCATTTGGTTTTGCATTGACTGATATGGCCATGGGGTTTAGTAGTTCCTGCATCCCCAACCCCCCCACCCCCTTTCCCCTACAACCCCCTTGTAGAAAGGTAGTACAATACCACCTATCATGGTGCTACCAAAATGTCACCCTACAAGGTTTTTTTGGACAACACCCCATCCATACCCTCATTTTTACTAAGAACATACAAGGCACAAGAAGTGGATATAAACCATAACAAAAAACATAACTTTCTTTGTACTCTTAAGGACATTTTGGTCTTGGTTTAAAATGGAATGAAGCAACAAGCATTTCAATAATGCTCATAGTGTTACTTTGTGTTAGCCGGAAATACACACCTCCTGCGAACAAGAGCTGTTTCCCTAGTTTAAATGGTTCATATCTAGAACAAAACACAAACACCAAATGTTAAACTTCCCCTAGATCTAGTTAATCACTTGAATGAAATGCCATGATACTTCTCTCAAAGTTTGTCCTCGCTATCCTCGTAGAAGAACCTGTAAAATATGGAAAACAACAAGAGAAAGATGATAGCATACAAGATAATCAACTAGATCTATGCTTGTGACCAAGGAATCACGCAATATATACAAATGAAACAATAAATATGGGAAAGAAAATAATTTTTTTTATTAATAATGATTGGAGAGACTACAACCTTTATGACTTGGTGTTGAGAGTTCCTTCAAATGGATCCTTGCCTCCAAAGACTGAAGAATGATTTTGAGAGAGTTTGGGTATGCAACACAATTCTTCCTCCTTTCTCCCATGGGGGATGAGCCAGTATTGGCATGGGAGGATAGGTATGGTTGAGGATCTCATGGGTGAGGTGGAGATAATATCTTAAAAGGGAGGATCTCAAGCTATAGTTGGTACTAAACCATAGGGATGAGGCTCCATGGAGGTAAGCTTTGAGAAGCCTCTCAAAATTTCTCTCTTTTCCTTGAAAACTCGAGCACCGCTCCTCTAATGAAGAAAACAAGCGATGTTAAGGGGATAACTCTTCTTGCAGTAAGGCTAGAGGTGTGGAACCACTCTTTGCTCATGTATCATGAGTGTTTCTGACTTAGGTAACTCTTTTTGTCAATGGGAGAGGAGCGTTACCAGCTCAAAACAAGGAAAAATTGCAAGGGGATAATTTCTTCCTGTCATTTCTCTAGGGAAAACTTTAAGGGAGTGGAGCAGACAAGGGAATACCTATCTCATAACATGATGGTGATGAGATTTCAGTGTAATAGAGATTCCCCCCAAATTATGATGGCTAGAGGGAAACGATAGGCATAATACTTTGAAAAAACAAGGTATAGTATCGAGGTAAAGGTCTAAAGGTCAAAACTTCTCAAGAATCACAAATTTTCTACAACACCTTTTACATTTGTCCCAAATGACTCACAACATGGTGGTCGACCAATACAACGTAGATCCATGTGAGATACAAAAAAGTCATGGCTACTAAAATACAACGTAGATCCATGCAAACAAGACTCAAATTTGGACATAGCTACCATACATACAATGTATATCTCTGTCATACATATGCAAATATGAGCACAATCACAGACATACAATGTGAATCCATTCTAGGACTCATACAAATACGCCATCGCAACCTGGGGAAAGAAATGAGCGCTTAACAATTACCGAGGGTCTTCATCTCGTCTTCCACAAAGTATGATTCTATCCATGTGATTACAATGTTCTGACGTTGAACATGGTAGAAACCACTTGATTACCAGTCAATGATAAGAACCGTTAACAAGTGCGATGGAGATCACCATTAATGTCAATGATTCCCAAGGTACCCTAGTACAATCTCCTAAGTATGAATAGATGATTTGATGTCTAACACTCAGTCGAATCTATCGATCAAAGGTCAATGATGTGAACCTATGTCGAGAGTGAGAGAATCTGTCATTAAGGAATACAGACCTCAAGGTACTAATATTGTTTCTAAGACTAATTCCTGGATGATGAGTTTAAGTCGATAGGAATAGTCTCGTCGAAGGAGGGCCATGATGAATCCCACATCGATGACATGAAACTTGGAACAAAGTTCTAGAATTTGAGTATGATGTAACCATAGGACTGACTCAAAAGTAACTGATGCAAAATGTTTTTTTTAACTACAGGTGTAAACTCTCAAGATAATTTCCATTTTGAACATAAGGCGGCACAACCGAAGACTTGGAAGCATTGACTTGA
The DNA here is from genome assembly GCA_001517045.1 of Pseudotsuga menziesii. Taxonomy (NCBI): domain Eukaryota; kingdom Viridiplantae; phylum Streptophyta; class Pinopsida; order Pinales; family Pinaceae; genus Pseudotsuga; species Pseudotsuga menziesii. The sequence goes on from LPNX010053354.1 coordinate 191,509, forward strand.
TGAGGCGATACACAATGCGACAAAGGAAAATGCATTCTTTGAAAAATCAAAATAGTGACATGACTCATGAAAGTGGATCGACTCAGAAACAAATTGAATACCCAATTGACTGAATGAAATGAAGACAAGTGCCATGTTCATAGGTGACTAACAACTACCATTATTTCAAATAAAATGTATTTCCCTTTCTGTTAATTTCCCCATCATGATTGATGAGTGCCTCTTTTCATTTTTATGAGTTAAAAGAGGGTAAAAAACACTCAATGTAGCTCAGCCTTCGTACGAGTCCAAACTCATATGTTTTATGAACCTGAGAAAGGATGGGTTCATTCCCAAAAAGGGTCTTCCAATGTTTAATTTAACGAGTCCAATGAAAGAAAACTCGGTGTAGCTCATGTTTAGAGAGTTTGAACAAACTAAAGAAGAATCCGAAAGGGTCCTTTTTTGTATGATTTAGTCCCTAGGGCCTGAAAATGTATAAAATAATTCCCAAGAGAACTCTTCCACTCATGATTGGCTGGAGTGTACCTTTTTCGTAAGTAATGCCCCCTGGTCTGAAAAAGGGGTAAACTATCACTAGGAAGACGACTCTTTAGGTCATTTTACGAGCATGAAGAAGACAAGTTCACTCGGCAATCTTTTCACATTTTAAGAGTCTGAAAAGATCTTAAAGAAGACTCCATTAATATTTTTCATGTTTGAATCCATAGCACCAAAAGGTAATAAACTAAGCTCAAACCACTTTTCATGTTTTAACCAGAGCATGAAAAATGAAAAGTAAGCTCGACACCATCTTACTGTTCTTAATGAGCTCGAAGATCAGTTGAAAGAATGCTCAGGGTATATGCTTCATTTTTTAACGAGCTTGCAGTAGAAAAAGGACTATGCTCGAAGCATGGTTTCATTTTTATGCAATCTTGAAACCAAAAGGTAAAATTTGCTTAAGGCCAATTTTTATTTTTTAACGATCTTAAAACTAGAAATAAACTATGCTCAAGGTGACTTGTTTCATTTTTACACAAGATTGAAACAGAAAATAACTATGCTTGTGGGGACCCATTTCATTTTTACGCAACCTTGAAATAGAAAATAACTATGCTTGAGGTCATCCATTTCATTTTTTAACGATTTTGACACAGAATGGGAACTTTTCTCATAGGCATTTGTTTCATTTTTTAACGAGCTTGACATAGAGAAAATGAACTATGCTCACAAAGCTGTTTCATTTTTTAACGAGCTTGACATAGAAAAATATCTATGCTCATGTAAATCTGATTCAGTTTTTAATGAGCTTGACACATAATGGGAACTATGCTCATAGGAATTTGATTCATTTTTTAACGATCTTGACACAAAAAAAGAACTATCTTCACAGACATCTGTTTCATTTTTTAATGAGCTTGACACAGACAAAAGGAACTATGCTCACCAACATTTGCTTCATTTTTTAAGGAGCTTGACACAGAAAAAGAACTATGCTAACAAAGCCGTTTCATTTTTTAACGATCTTGACATAGAAAAAGAACTATACTCACAAAGCTATTTCATTTTTTAATGAGCTTGACACAGAAAAATAACTATGCTCACATCATGCTCCTACCTAATGTGATATCCAAAGGTTTGTAGGTTTCCCCTTTTACATAAAATCTAGTGTCTTAACTCCATTATGATGTCCAGAGGCTGGAGCCATGCCCCCCATTTTACCTATGATGGGAAGAAGCTAACTAGAAGGGGAGGGAACCGCAAGAACATGCGACACATTCAGGGAAGTCTGATGACTAGGAGTAATGTGATGGTTAGGTGTAACAACGAAAAGTTGATCAATGGTCACAATCTTCCCATCATGGGGAAAATGCATAACTCTAAAAAAGTGTGGACACTACAGTCTTCATGGCGTAAACATAATGAAGTCCAAGGAGCAGATTGAAATCTAAAGAACCTTGGACCACCATAACATCAATACACACAGTTTTCCCTCCTAACATAATAGGAAAATGAGGAAGGATCCATAAAGGTGTAGTAGGCCTACAATTAAAAGCCAGTATCTGATCAGTGGCTGGAACAAGATGAGGAGAACCCAAAGCTTTCCAAGCAGTTGAGGATATAATGCTAACAAAATCCCCTTCACAAACAATAGTGAGAAGCATCCACCTAGTAGTAACTTGCACAACAATATGGAAGGAACACTTCAATGAATACGAGACTCTATTAGGTTTCTCCAGTCAAAGGAGATAACCTCGTCACTTGGAGATGATACTGTCGAAAGAGATAAAATTTCCTCTTGTCAAGAACAATCAAAATGAAGCATAAATTTTTTTGCAGGTTTTTGTTCATTCTCTACTGGAAGAGAAGAATAAGACGAAGATTTGGTCAAAGTGACTACTTCAGTATTAACACTCTCATATAAAAGAGTGAGATCGGGTGGAAATGACGTCGACTCGAACACTTTAAATTCACTCTTCAAAGGAAGAGTGGGACCAACCATGGATAAATCCAAATTGACCACTTGGAATTCACTCTTGGAAGGAAGAGTGGGATCGACTACGGATGAAATCAAATTGACCATTTGGTCAACCATTGGGGGATAAAGAGACAACTTACGATAACTTGTTGGAATCCATTGTTGGGGATCAGTAATATCTTCCAACAACTTAGAAGCTTCATCCATGAGATGACAAATGTAAGTAAAGTGCATCTCCTTACAGAGAAAGCAAGGATTCCTGACTTTACCCTTTTGACTCTTAACCACAGAGTCACTGGTGGAGGGGGGGATCATCAGTATGATGTTCATAGGCCGATGACATTGGTTTCTGGGAAACCTTAGACCACTCATATAAAACCAGGGCCAGACCATGACAATATTTCAGAAGGTGATCACCCTTGCAAAGCCTACAAGGGAATTTTGGATTACACGGTCTTTGGGTGTGTAGATCAACACTCTTTGCACTGGGAGGAGTAATTCGTTGAGACTTGGTTTTTGGTTTGTTTTTATTCTTCTTAATCTTTCTTTTCTTCTTATTATTATCCACTTGACTACTAGTACTACTACTTTCAACAGGAGAAGAGGGAGAAAGGGGAGAAGACCCATGAGGCGAAGAAGGCAAGGGATCAAGATGATGTTGATGATCCCACAATGAAGGATTAGGATCTAAAGCAATTGATGTACATGGGATAACTAGACTAGAGAATAACCAAACAGGTAATCCGATAGTCAATCCAAGAAGGCTAAATGTAGCCATGAGAGGAGGACCAACATCTCCATATGGAGGGGAAAAAAAATATGTGCTTGGTAAAAGAGTCTTTTGGTTAGTAGTCCTAGAAGGTGAATCCATAACTATGTAACAAAACTATCTCTCTCTTCTAAAAAATCCTAACTATACAGACAACAAGCGCTACTCAAACTAAAGCAGCAAGAAAAATATGTGAGAGGAATGGATTAAAGGTCTAGAACCTCACGGGACTGTCAAATCACCACAAATTTCTATATACCGTAGGGTACAACAATAAAACATGATGAGGAGGATCAATCGTCCCTCATGTGAATACTCGACTACCTGGATGACACATGCGTAGTAATCTCCCTGAGTGTTTTTTTCGGTGTATTGCGATGATAGGATGACCAAAGGGTTGTACTATTATGGTCACATGATTCCTAAAGGTGTCTCCCAATATACACAAGGTACATGGGAGTTCCTCTCTATTGTAGTGTTGTCTAATGCACAACCGTTCACAAGGGGCCTTCCGATATATAATCGAGTACGTGAAGTACCTTTCGATATACCTCAAGGGTATGTAAAAGGATGTTCTATATACTGACGGTACATAGAAAAACCGTGCAGGTCCCAGGTTGCAATGCATGCAATAAATGACAGCTCCTACATTTTACGATGTCAAAAGACGTCTCTAATCTGTCACACAAACTGCTAAAATTTTTAAACCTAAGCTAGCGCTTAATTTTATCTTGAATAGTTAGGTGGATGCATGAGGTGAGGAAATAAAAAGTAAACCCATGCAATATGATTGTGCAAAATTTCAATTTAACTTTTAAAGGTATGCCCTACTTAAGGAAGGGAGAGAGAGGATCAAATCCTTTGAAACATAGAATCGATCCCATACACAAATAAGAAAAAATTGTTGATATGGTCCCTTCCTACATAAAACAAACAAAATCTTCTCTTTTGGATGGAAAAAGAAGTGAGCTCTCTAATGAAAAGCAAGAAAAGATATTACAACTTTTATAGAAAAGTGTTCATATTTTTCAACTAAAGCGAGAATGAACTAATCGCAAAATTCTACAATAAATTTTATATGGATTTTTCACAATTTTTTGAAAAAGGGAAAAACACACAAAATTCATGTATAATAAATGAAGAAAAACTAAAATGAATATTTTCTTGTTATGTTAAAGAAGACAAAAATCAGAAACCTGACAAAACCAAGTTCTATTCAAAGCCGACTATGAAGCTTTAAAGACCAACATCAATCACAATTCTTGAGAATACGGATGAATTCATACAAGCTCCTAGGGGGTCCAAGGGGGTGCTACACCCCCCTGACCAGAGAGTCTTTAGGGGTTTGGGGGTGTGAGCCCTCGAGAAACATTTTTTGTCCCTTTTTTTATTTTTATTTTTGATTGAGTTTTCTATTGAAAAATGAATTGCAAAGTTCAAACAAAAACTGTAACTATATGAATCATGCATCTCAAATACCAAAACAAGCATTTAAGAATCAACCAACAAACAGGGTTAAGAAGAATACTTTCCACCGCTTTTACTGCTATTGAATAGGGAATTACCAACCTAAGCATCGTTTCTTGTACACAGAAACAGAGCCGTGGAAATTCTTCTTGCAAGTTCACACTAGAGCGTTACTAGCTCTAGCATCGCTTATTTCACACAGAAACAGAGCGGTGGCACCGCTCTATTCTAACAGGGAAAAGGCGGTGATAGCTCCAGAACCGCACTTATAACACAGCCCAGGAGCAGTGCCCAAGATGGCGATTTGAAAAATAATAAAGCAACATAAAAGTAAGGTACAATCCAAAGAATGAACCCAAACAATCACCATAAAACCCAGTGAACCAAAAATATAAAGATCCAAGGGCTAATAGAGGCAAATCAATCAAATTCAAAGAAAATCTACAGATCTTTCAATTGGAAAAGTAGATCTATAAATTGGAAATGAAGGTGGAGGTTTTAACTTACCAAAGATTCAAAATTCGAAGTTTCCTCATTGGAGTCGCCACTTTTGTTAGCCGAAAATATGCACCTCCTGTGGACAAGAGTTGTTTCCCTAGTATGAATGGTTCATATCTAGAACAAAACACAAACACCAAATGTTAAACTTCCCCTAAATCTAGTTAATCACTTGACTAAAATTCCATGATACTTCTCTCAAAGGTTGTCCTCGATATCCTCATAGAAGAACCTGTAAAATATGGAAAACAACAAGAGAAAGATAATAGCATGCAAGATAATCAACTAGATCTATGCTTGTGACCAAGGAATCACGAAATATATACAAATAAAACAGTAAATATGGGAAAGTAAATACATTTTTTTATTAATAATGATTGGAGAGACTACAACCTTTATGCCCTGTTGTTGAGATTTCCTTCAAATGGATCCTTTCCTCTAACTTCACCTTGCCTCCAAAGACTCAATAATGATTTTGATAGAGTTTGGGTATGAAACACAATTCTTCCTCCTTTATCCCATGGGGGATGAGCCAATATTTAAAGGCATGGGAGGATAGGTATGGTTGAGGATCTCATGGGTGAGGTGGAGATAAGATCCTAAAAGGGAGGATCTCGAGCTCCAACTGGTCTTAAACCATAGGGATGAGGCTCCACGGAGGTAAGTTTCAAGAATCCTCTCAAAATTTATCTTTTTGCCTTGAAAACTTGAGCACCACTCCTCCAATGAAGTAAACAAGCAGTGTTAAGGGGGTAACACTTCTTGCAGTAAGGCTAGAGGCGATGGCACCACTATTTGCTCATGTATCAAGAGCGTTGCTGACTTAGGTAATGCGTTTTGTCAATGGGAGAGGAGCATTACAAGCTCAAATTCATTAATCAATCTTTTTGGATGATATTGATTGGGAGACCTTGAGTTAGAAATTTAGTTAGATACAGTCTTATCCAGTTGGAGGATTCTAATTCATTACTCATGCATTCAAATTCTACCTATGTAAACTATTGTAACACCGAATATTATCATGATGAATATACTGTAAATTCCTAAGTAATACTTGTCCATTTCCTGTGTAGTTTGTTTTACTTAGTTTCTATGTTCATTCTCCATTCAATTGATGCAACATTATCAGAAATATCTATTTGAATATCTAAATGGCATTCAAATTCTAACATGGTATAAGAGCCTTCTCAGGAAGGTTTCATGCTTGTTTCTCCCCATCGAACATCAGAAGAGGCTGGGTTTCCACAAAAGTACCATATGAAAATTTGCTAGCTCTAGATTTATTCAGAGCAGAGGAGAGGGCGTGATGGACCCTCAAAACATGTTCATGCCAGGAGGAAAAGAATTATTCTAACAGTTCATATGTTTTAGTGTTATTTGCAGTGAAATTGATAGGTGCTACATAGCTTGAGAGAAGTATTTGTAGTCTTCCAGTCGAAGCAATTATGAGTTCTCAAACTCTTGAACCACATATCCTCACAGCTTCCAATTACCTTGATTGGAGGATTGATATGTAGCTGGCCTTGCACAAGCATGGCTACCACAAGATCATACATGGAGGGGAGGCTGAGCCTCATCAGTCGGTAGAGTGGAACAAGTTCCTAAACCGTTGTGATGAAGCATTCGAGTACTTATGTACTTATATTTCCAAAGATCTCCTCTTTCATTTAGAAGGATTGAGGACTCCCAGAGAAGCCTGGGAAAATCTTGATAGCTTGTTTAACAAACAAGATGAGCTTCGGGGACACATTATGGAGAATGAGTTGGTATCTTTACATCCCATCATTTTTGATACTATTGAGCAATTCTTCTCCAAATTCAAGTCTCCAGTACTACAATGTAGAAAGTGAGGGATAGAGCAGAAGGATGAGCAGAATGTCCTTTCCATACTCAGAAAACTAGGCGTTGATTACTCTGTCTATGTCTCTATGTTTCATTCCAAGCGGGAAAGCTTTCCTGATTGGAAACTTCCTTCTTTAGATTCATTTGCCAAGTCCTTAATCAAGGAACAAGAAAAATTGATTCGAATGGGAGTCATCCAGACTTCCAAATATCAAGCTCTCTTGGTTACTGACTCTTCCAAAGTGCAAGAAAAGGGGAAATCAAAGAATAAGGAGCCAAAGGTAGTTGATTCGAAGCCTAAACCAAATGAAAAATATTCCGAAGGGGCCTCCATCTCTAAGAAGAAGAAATTTGAAAATAAATTATTTCCTTACTGTGAAAAGGTATACCATCTTGAAGAACATTGTATGAGGAAGAAACTTGATGAGATGTCTACTCTTCTCAAGCAGCACAACATTGCTCCTCTAAGAACAAAGAAGCCTGATGAAGAAGCACCAACAGAAGATGCTGAAAGGTGTCATGCTTTGAAATAAACCCTCTCTCCATCCTCAACATATATTAGATTCTGGAGCCTCCAACCATATGGTTTCCTCCAAAGAATCCTTCTCTACTCTTTCACTATCAAAGGGGACTAATATTCACATGGGAGATGATTCCTAGATTCCAGCTGGAATCTAGGAACTCAGAGCGAAGCATGGTGAGTTCAAGAATGTCTTATATGTTCCCTCCCTTGCTGCTAACCTATTATCTATTTACCAGATGACTCATACATCCTCTCCCAAGAGGGTCACATTCGATTCAGACTTAGTTGAGATTACAGAAAAAGCCACTGGAAATTTTGTAGCAAAAGGTATTGCAAATCACTCTACCAAAGCTTATGAGTTTTCACATTTCTTACCCGTTTCTCCTCCTATAGCTTTATTGCCTCATGCTAACAACACCAGCAATATTTGGCATGAAAGATTTGGCCATCTCAATTTCAAATATCTGAAGCAACTCCACAATGATAACACATTTGAATGTTTTCCCTCCATCCAAACTTCCGATGGAGTATGTGCTAGGTGCTTGGTAGGTAAGCATCCAGAAAAGGAGTATGATTTTGGGAAGGCTCATAGAGCTATCTCTACACTTGATTTGATACATAGTGATGTAGCTGGACCTATGCCCACAAAATCCATTAATGGTTGTAGGTATTTCCTGACCTTTATTGATGATTATTCTAGGTACTGCTAGATCTACTTCATGAAACTAAAATCAGAAGTTTTTGAGACATTTAAAAGTTTTAAAGCTATTGTTGAGAAAAGTTTCAATAAGAATATCAAGTCAATAAGATCTGGTGGAGGAGGAAAGTTTGTTAAAAGATATTTCCAGAATTTATGGGAATCAGATGGGATTCGAATGGAACAATAAGTTCCATACATACCACAACAAATGGTGTGGCTGAGAGGAAGAACAGATCACTGAAAGAGGTGGCAACATTCCTTCTCCATGCTAAGCATCTACCTCCTTATCTTTGGGCTAAAGCAGTAAACTGTGCTTCATATTTGCAGAATAGGGTGAGCCACAAGTCAGTGGTTGGGGTCACACCATTCGAAGCACTGCATGGGTATAAGCCCAATGTCTCTTATCTGAGAGCTTTTGGTTCCAAATCTTGGGCCAGGATACCACTTGACAAGAGGAAGGCCTTCCAAGCCCAAATTAGTGAATGCATTCTGCTGGGATATGTAGAAGATGCAAAATATTACAAACTGATGGAGGTTTATACCAGAAGATGCTTCATTGAAAGAAGTGTCCAGTTTGAAGAAGATTAGCTGCATGATAATCCTCTAGCATCATAGGAAGGTATAACTATTTCTCCACCTATTTTTGATGATGATGATGTGCTATAGGTTTCAGATTCAGATGAAGAAGATCACATACAACATGATCCTGTTATTGAGACTGAATCTCAAGAGATTCTAGATCCAGATCCAGTACCCATTCCTAATCAGAAGCCTAAACCCAAATGGGCTCAAAAGCTTCTTGATGTAGCTGGAAGTGGTGCTGGAGTTCCATAAGACAAAAGAAGAACTAGGCCCCAGTATCAGAATGAGAATGCTGGACTATCCCTCACAAATTTGCTCTCTACAAAATGGTGCAACAAAGTTCTAGGTCAGTGCTACTTAATGATTGAAAATGATCAACTACATGGCCCACAGAAGCAGAGATGCAATCATTCCCTACCTTCACCATCCAGCATAAACAAACAGAATCATCAGTTCAAAAGTACATTGAGAGGTCCATTGATGGACCATGGTGCTGCATAGAGATGCAATTTTGCAACAGTGTTTTGATCAAGTTATTTTTCTAAGGAGGCAGCCTATTTCTTCTAAAGATAGCTTGCAGATTGCTATTTTATTGCTTTTTTTGAGGGGGGGGGGTTCCCATGAGGTTTTCCCCTATTTCCTTAGTTGTATTAAGCAACATTTTTTATTATTTTCTTCTAGATTGTATTTGGGTGACCTATGGTCTTGTTACCAGGGCCCACAGTTGTCCAAGTCAGGATTCAAGGGGGGTGTTAGGATTATTAATCCTCCATTGGTCAAATTTCTATTATATTAATTATTTCCTAACTTAGGAACCTTAAATTAATTAAATGGGTCCACTTGGACCAATTGGGACACATTTTCTAGTCATTGAAGTGTGGGGAACACTACTAGAGGTTAACTGGAACTTACTGCATGTGCATGCATTAGTTAGGGCGCCTCCTAGACAAATCCCTACATTTTAGGAGCCACTGGGAGTCCTGCCACCAACCTACTTCAGTCAGTTGGTGTTAACACTAGTTAGTCTTAGTTAGCCCCCAGTTACAATCATTTACTTCTCAGTCAATTAGGCTAGCACTACTAATGCATATATAATACATGGTTGCATGGGGAGGAGCACTTTTCCTACCTACCTCACTCAATTCCACTGAGTTAACTAGCTGTCAGTGGTTTTTGGAGTTATTGGTCATCAGGGAGTTTTCTATTTGGACTCTGATATTGATTGGGAGACATTGAGTTAGAGATTCAGTTAGATACAGTCTTATCCACTTGGAGGATTCGAATTCATTAGTCATGCATTCCAATTCTACCTATGTAAACTATTGTAACACCGGATCTTATAATGATGAATATACTGTAAATTCTTGAGCAATACTTGTCTGTTTCCTGTGTGGTTTTTTTGCTTACTTTGTATGTTCATTCTCCATTCAATTGCTACAACATTATCAAAACTCTCTACTTGAAGATCTAAATGGAATTCAAATTCTAACAAGATGAGGATCTTTATAGGTGACAATGGTGCCCAGGGGGTAGATAGTTAATAACAAAGATCGTCCACAAAGGTGTGGGACTACATCCATCGTTGTGGGCAATGGGAGACTTCTCTTGAAAAAGGTTAAATATATCCCGTATGTGAGATGATTCTGACATCATATTGTGTATCATGATCAAATCGTGATCGAATCGTATGGTGTATTGTATTCTGAGAGAAATTGCGTTAGTGGATCAAAAAATTGAGCCTTAGCATCGAACCCTACCTGGATTTTCTTATTGTCAAAGATTCTTGGAATTAAATCCTCTGTATATGAGTTTTTTATAATGAAGTTCCAAGCAATTTTATAGCCTGCTCCGAGCCCGGTAGCCCAGGCCAAGTATATCCGGTCCCTGAGTACCACAAGCCAAGTATTTAAACCGATCAGTCAATTAGTGCAGTCCAAGAAACCATCCAAATAGAGTATCCTCGTTCAAATCCCATGCTCCAAACTAAGTAGCTGAGAAAACCTATTTGGAAACACGTCTACCTTAATGGAAACACCTCATTTTGTAACTCTTGTAGCATATCATTAGGTGAAAGGTTAAAAGGGTGATTGGGTATGCTGTAGACTTGAGTAACATGTCCTTCATTCGAGAATGGGGGTTGAATGAATGGGAATGGGCCTGACTAAATGGGGAGACACAACACTATATGGAGGTACATTTCTTTGCAAATGGAATCAGAGCGTCTCATGTAATGGTATTGCATTTTTCTATTAAAGGCCACACTATTTTATTTAGTGTTAAGATTTCTCTTTCCCATCAAAATGAGGTTGTTAATAAGGATAGAGGTAGAATGAGTGAAGTTTTTCAATCTGTCCACCCGAACCAACACATACAATGTATTCAACTTTATATCTTGCGAGGTGCTATTGGAAGTTGAAATGTCTAGATGCGCATGATGTATCATAGCACTTAGTCCCATAACATTCACGATACTAGTCAAGGTAAGTAGTAATCTAGCTAAGGTTGTGCTAGTCCAATCCAAATAATTAGTTAATAGTTTAGATAATGAAGATGGAATATAGTGGATTGATTAATTACACTGGATGGTGGAGACTCGAGATATGCATGTGATTTCTCCTGAAAAAGGATACTCTGCTGCTACATAAATTATATAGTGATTTGTCACTGATCACGAGATTATAAACCGCAATTAATACAAAAGATGATTCTAAGAGACATCCCCAACCATTTCTCCTCTAAAATTAAACATATCCTTATACACTTCTTTTGGTACACTATGGCCAATCACTTGGCATTCCCTTTTATTACCCTCTTATCTTTTCCTTCTATTGAGATGAAAGTGATCAACATCTCCAACAGTCTCTACCTCACAGCGTCTTCTCTTAGTGCCCATGTTGGTCATTAAAGGGATCACTCTTTAGTTTTATAACAAACTTGTGTAGAATTCAAGGGGTTAAAATTCCAAGAACATGTTGGAAGAAACTTTATTGGCCACCATGCAATATCATAGACTAGATGATTTATGAATTGTTCCTTATAGTCATTCTAGTTTGGTTGAAGAAGAGTGTAGCAATTGAGAACAAAAATCCATACTCGTACATTTAGTTACATATATTTATATATATGGCATCCCTTTTGTTAATTCAAGCTTCAAAGAATCATAAACCCGGATTTGTTCGCCAAGCCAACAAGTACATAACATCAGGGTTTGGTTGCTCCTCTAGAAAGCTGGCAATCCGACCATCCATGTGGTTTCTTTGACTAACCGACCATCGATTAATCAATCGCAAGCACGCTGGGTTCTATTCTTTTGTTTCATATCCAACACTATAACCCAGAGAATAGGATTTCCCTTTACGAGAGAGAGAGATCATGTGGAAATTCACCAGATAGACATTCTGCTAATAGGAATTTTATTAAGTCGCCACCCTATATTACAAAACAGAAACCCATAGCAACATAGTTGTTTACTGGAATATTTCACCTCCTGCGGATAGTAAGGTGTTCCACTGGTCGGAATGGTTCAGATCTAGAACAAATAGAGGACAGAGGTTGAATACTCTCCCTAGACGCCGTAGATACCTGAAATGAAAATGCTTCGATCATTACCATGTGTATTTGAAATAAGCTTCAACATGCAAACAGATCAAGGCAGCCAGAATATAATCTACTGATCTATGTTAGTGACTAAGGAATCTAACAACATACATGTGAAATCGAACAACAACAATATATTTGTGACAGATATCAACTTGCATTAATATAGAAATATGAAGAAGTTTGCAACCAAGCCTTAGTGTTGACATGCATCTCCATGAAACCAAGCATTATCATCCCCGTAAACTCTGACTCTAGCTCTCTCTATGCTCTCCAATGGTCTGGACCAAGTGATCAATCCAACAACATAACAATACCTTAAGAGTTCTCTCCCTCAACCATGGCCACAAGCTTGCATTTATAAGGCTAAATGGATAGGGATGGTTGAGAGATAAGTGGGTGAGGTGGCCTCTAAGATCCTAGGATGAGGGATCTCGAGCTCAACTAACCCACACCATTAGGGATAAGGGAGGATACGAGGCTTATCATCTAGAAGCCTCAAGAAACTTCTCTTTTTCCCTTTTCACCTAGGGTACCGTGTTTCTCCTTCAATGACAGAGTGGTTCTGGTAAGAAATGATTATGGACTAAGTGCCATAAGTGGTGGCACTGCTTGTGGATAACAAGGGATAGGTGGTGCAAACAAGGTAAGCGACGTGCTAGGAATTTTCATGAAATATTGACATTTAGTATGGGTTTCCACTCCAAGAGCTGGGATTCAGGGAAAGTAGGTATGTCAAATGTCTTATCACATGATGGTGACAGGTTTTTGGTATAACAGGATGCCCCCCAAAGCATGAGTCTTAGAGGGATACGATAAACGAGAGCTTTGAGAGAACAAGTCGTTGTCATGAGATGAAAATTTCGGCTCGATCGAAGCACATTTTCAAGTAGGCATCTATAGTACATCATTATGTTGACTTATAGACACAAGTAACCAAACTCATGGCTGTAGACCAATACAAGGTAGATCCATGAGAGGAATAAACAAGCATGGCTACTAGAATACAGTGTAGATCCATGTGATAGAGGACTCAAACTTAGACATAGCTAATAGACATACAATGTAGATCTATGTCATACAGATGCAAATTTGAGCATAGCCATGACCATACAAATGTGGATCCATGCTAGACCTACAAAATTCCATCGCAACCTAGGGAAAAGTGATGAGCGCTTTTAAACAACTACCTAGGGTCTTCGTCTCGTCTTCCACAAAGTCCGATTCTATCCATGTGATTACAATGATCTAAAGTCAAACATGGTAGAAACCACTTGATTATCGGTCAATGATGTGATCTGTTAACAAGTGCAAGGGAGATCACCATTAATGTCAATTATTTCCAAGGTACTCTAGTACAATCTACTGAGTGTGAATAGGTGTCCTGATGTCGAACACCCAGTCGATTCTCTCGATTAAAGGTCAATGATGTGAACCTATGTTGAGAGTGAGAGAATGTATCATTAAGGAATATAGATCTCAAGGTACTAAATATTGTTTCTAAGACTATTTCCCAGATGATGAGCTGATGTCGACGGGAATAGTCTCGTCAAAGGAGGGCCATGATGAGTCCCACATCGATGACACGAAACTCGGAACATAGTTCTAGAATGATGTGGATATAGTAACCATATGAATAACTCAATAACTCAAATATACTGACACAAAGACTTTGTAGACTGCAGAGGTAAAACTTCTTCAAATCCCCTTTGAACATCGGGCGGCACGACAAAAAGACTTGGCAGCATGACTAGACGGGACAGACACACAATGCGATAGTGGACAATGCATTATTTTGAAAGACTCAAAGGAGTGACATGACTCATGAAAGTGGATCATCATGGAGATCAGCTAAATACCCAATCGACTGACATGATTGTGTAGACAAGTGCCATGTTCAAAGGTAATGACAAAAAACTGCCATTATTTGCAAAATGATTCCCTTCCCATTTCCCCCATCATGATTGATGAGTGCCTCTTTTTGGTTTTATGAGTTCAAAGAGGGTAACAAATACTCGATATAGCTTGTCAGAAGACAAGTCCAGACTCATATGTTTTACGAACCTGAGAGAGGAGGGGTTCATTCCCAAAACGGGTCTCTCAATGTTTAACTTAACGTGTCCATTGAAAGAAAACTCGGCATCGTTCATGTTTAGAGAGTTTGAATGAATACGGAAGAAGAATCCAAAGGGGTCCTTTTTTGTATGATTTAGTCTCTAAGACCTGAAAAATTATAAAATCATACCTTAGAGAACTCTTCCAATCATGATTGGCTGTAGTGTTCCTTTTTCGTAAATAGTCCTATCCGAACCGAACAAGAGATAACCTACCGTCGGACGGATGACTCTTCAAATACTTTAACGAGTGTGAAGAAGACAAGATCACTCGACAATATTTTTGTATTTAGGGAGCCTAAAAAGAGTTTAAAGAGGACTCCATGAGGTTTATTTACACAATGTCACTTTTTATGAGCCTAGAAAGATTCAGAAATGGACTCGACGATCTTTTCATGTTTAAAGAGTCTGAAAAAAGATGTAAAAAGAATACTCCATGATGTTTCTTTACACAATGTTGATTTTTACGAGCCTGGAAAGAAACTTGAAATGGACTCGGACCTTTGATACTAGATTTTAACGAGCGTGACAAAGTGTCGTAAATAAATGCTCAATGACCTTTTCCATTTTATGAAAGTACGAAAAATCCATAAACAAACTTTCAAAGCTTTTTTGATAGAGTTCACTATCCTGCAATAGCCTCAGAAACAAGTGTTAAATGCTTTTAAAACTAGCATTAAGGGATTACGATAGATAATTTTTGCCTAAAACATGATTTTATATCAAAACTATTGTAAGTCGGACCCAAAAATGCCTATATAAGTTAAGTAAATAGTAAAAAATCAAATCATTTCACTATTTACCTCTAGCAGAGAGCACTTGGAGCATTTTCTTAGCCAAATATTCGGCAGCTGATACCAGGAGTTTCCACCATCCATTTTCAGCATCGTTAGTTGCAAGTAACAGCTAATACCTATACCTTTGTTGATGTATTTATAACTTTGGAATATATTCATCTATGTATCTTATGTATTGTAACCCGATGTTTATTCCAGGATGTATCTATAATGTAATTGAGTCATATTGTCATGCCTCGATGTTCTAATCGGGAGGATCAATAATGTAAACAAGTCATGTCAAGTCATTGTGGGTAACCCTCTAATTGTCTAAGGGTTAAATTCCCCGCAGTTCCGGGGCACTAGGTTTATTAGACTCTCCTAGTAGAGGTCAGCCCTAGTAGGGTTTTAGTTATGTTGGGATTAGTATAAATAGAGAACTGGAGTCTCTATTTATCACACAACTCATCCACACTCAAGTGTAGTGCATAGTTGAGGAAGGAGAAGACACTAGGGATAGATAAGAAGAAGGTTACTGCTGTCGAGAGATCACTTACTATTTTTGGGGCTTTTACTATTTTGGTGCTGATTCTATCTCTGAGGAAGCTGCGGGGTTTTCTCCTTTATGGTTTCCCCGAGGAAAAACACTTTGTTCATTATCTCTTGTGTTTGATTGCTGTACTTGTTATTCTCTTAGTTAAAGATCCTAATAATGCTAGCCTAATGTTGAAAAACTAACATGGTATTAGAGCTAACCTGAGAAGAAGACACTATGCAGCTGTGGTAACTAGGGCTTCCTAGTTTGTGGATCTTCCTCCACAGATTTTCAACAAAATTAAGGTGGAATAACTCTCCTCCTTAGGGTGCATCTTTCTGTCGAAGCAGAATCCAATTCTGAGTTTTTTCAATTTTGGACCCGACACTATTGCCAGAAATTAGGGATTTTCATAGAAGAGGAATTTTTCAATGAGCCCAGGCTTGGATTGATCTCCTCCCCAAAATAGAAGTTAGGGACAAATTTCAAGGCATTTGGGTGGATAGATATCCAGAAAAGAAAAACCCTAATTTGCTCCTGAACCAGCTTTGCAGGATTTTAGCTCAAGTTTCAGATCCGACATCTTGACCTAGTAAGATATAAGATATTTTGTATTTCCATTTAAGATTCTCAATTTAAGATGTCTCATCATACCAAGATTTATGAAAAGCTTAAGGGAGCTGATAAATTCCGAGCCTAGAACTATAGGATCTCCCTGGTCCTGGAAGAGAATGAATTAGACTCCTACATTCATGAGGAGGTTCCAGTTCCAGAGGGAGATGAGGCAAAGGCCTTGCATAAGAAGAAGATGGTTATGGAAAAGAGGATCATTGCTGATTCTATCAAGGATCACCTTATCCCATAGGTGTCCTCTCTCAAGACACCTAAAGCTGTGTTTGATGCCCTAACCAAATTGTTTGAAGGGAAGAACATAAACCGGAAGATGAATCTGAGGAATCAACTGAAGAATGTGAAGATTCAGAATGCAAAGACCATCTAGTCTTACTTCACAAGGGTTTCTCATATCAAGGAACAATTAGAACATGTAGATGAAGAAGTGGAGAATGCAGAGATTGTGATGACAACAATGAATGGCCTTCCTAGGTCATGGGATTCTTTCATCCAAGGAATCTGTGCTAGAAAGAAGTTAGTGAAATTCAGAAAACTATGGGAAGAATGTTCTCAAGAAGAAGCACGGATAGTAGCTCGAGAAGAGAAGATGGGAAGTGAAGACCAAGCTCTCACAGTCCACTCTGAGAAAAGCAGAAGAAGATCTCATTACTCCAAAGGTAAGGATCCTCATCATAGAGATAACATTAGAAGGGACCTATCAAAATTGAGATGTTACACATGTGATGAAAGAGGACACTTTGCAAAATACTACCCTAAGAAAAAGGGTCACTCTCATAAGAAGAAGGGGAACAAAAGAATACATCATGCTCATGCTGCAAAGGATGATGAACCCTCCAAGAAAAGAACCAGATATGAAAGTGAAGATTCTTCAAGCGAGGATGAATATGTTCTGATCTTCGCTCTCACAGGTAACATTACTCATGGAAGTGATGATTGGCTTATAGACAATGGGGCTTCCAAACATATGACTGGATTCAAGGAATCCTTTGTGAGACTATCAGAACATGAATCACCTCATAAGGTGAAGCTAGGAGATGACTACCAATATCCAATAAGAGGTAGTGGGGAATCTTCATATAAAATAGACTCGAGTAAGTCTCTAACAATGAAAGAAGTATTGTTTATGCCAGGACTCAAGAATAACCTTCTCTCCATATCAGCATTCGATGCAAAAGGAATGATGGTTGCATTCATAGATGGTCAATTCATCATGTGGCCAAAAGGAAAGACTATCGATGATGCGGTAGTGATTAGAGAACAAGAAGGAGGTTTGTACAAATTGAAGGTCCATCCAGAACAAGCCTTGATCCATGACACAGTAGAGCCAAATGAGCTTTGGCATAGAAGGCTTGCACATGTGCATTATAGAGCACTACCTATTGCGAGTAAAGTTGTTGAAGGTCTTCCAGAATTCCAATTAAAACATGATGGGGTCTGCAAAGGATGTGCGAAAGGGAAGAATACAAAGAAGACATTTCCCAACAGTGAAAGCAAATCCAAAGGCATACTAGAAATCATCCACTCTGATGTATGTGGTCCTATGTCATCAAACTCACTAAGCGGGTATACATACTATGTTTCTTTTATTGATGATTTTTATAGAAAGATATGGGTTTACTTCATGAAGAACAATGACAAAGTATTCAACAAATTCAAGGAATTTAAAGCCTCAATTGAGAACCACACTGAAAAGAAGATCAAGACTTTTCGATTAGATAATGGTGGAGAATTCACTTCGAATGAATTCAAAGAGCTATGCAAAGAATTAGGGATTAAGAGGGAGTTGTCCACTCCTTATAATCCACAACATAATGGAATTGTAGAATGGAAGAATAGAACCATCATGGAAGTTGTAAAAGCCATGCTTCATGATCAAGATATTCCTATGCATCTTTGGGCTGAAGCTACCAGAACATCGGTGTATGTACAGAACCGTACTCCACATAGAGTACTCGAGAACAAGACTCCTGAAGAAGTCTTCTCCGGCAAGAAAACAAAAGTCAGCCATCTTAGAATATTCGGTTGTCCTGTGTACATACACATTCCAAAAGAGAAGAGAACAAAATTAGATCCTTCAGGAAAGAAGGGCATATTTGTGGGATACTCTGAAAGCTCGAAGGCTTACAAAATCTATTTCCCAGGATACAAGAAGATTAACATCAGCAGGGATGTGACATTTGATGAAGACACAGCTTACAACAAATCCAGAAAGAGACCTACTGAAGAACCTGAAGAAGTAGAAGCAGAAGCACCCAGAATTCATGATACAACCATGAATGAAGAAGCTCAAGAAGAAGATCGAGATTTCAAAGAACCACAAAGACATGTAGATCCACCTCTGGAGAAGAATCCTCATAAGAGGAAACCTGCTTGGGTATGTGAACTTATCCAAGGTGTAGAAAGATATGGGGCTCCAGAAGAGAATCATAGAGAAAGAAAGAGGACCAGATCTTGCTCTGGGTATGTAGCAATACTATGTGATTTCATTGATAAAGAACCTTCTAGTTATGAAGAAGCGACAGAATGAAAAGAATGGAAGGATGCTATGATCGAAGAATATCAATCGATCATGAAGAATGATGTTTGGGACGTTGTCCCAAGACCAAAAGGGAAGTCGGTTGTAACTTCCAAATGGATCTACAAGATCAAGCATGCTGCAGATGGTAGCATTGAAAAGTATAAAGCAATATTTGTAGCTTGGGGTTTCTCTTAGAAAGAAGGAATAGACTATGAAGAAACCTTTGCACCTGTAGCTAGATACACTTCCATTATATCAGTACTTGCTTTGGTTGCAGTGATGAAATGGAAGACACACCAGATGGATGTCAAGACTGCCTTCTTGAATGGTGTAGTGGAAGAGGAAGTGTATGTAGAACAACCACTCAGTTTTGAGACACATGATAGAGAGTCTCATGTATGCAGATTGAAGAAAGCCTTGTACTGTTTGAAATAGGCACCCAGGACCTGGTACAGCATAATTGACAGCTTTCTATCCAGTTTGGGCTTTACCAAGAGTAAAGTAGATTCCAACCTTTACTATAAGGTTGAGGATGGCAACCCAGTGATGCTTCTACTATATGTAGATGATCTATTTGTGACAGGTACAGATGGGTTGATTACTGATACAAAGAGAAAGATTGCTGCTGAGTTTGAAATGAAGGACTTGGGGATGATGCATTACTTTCTAGGTATGGAGGTGTGGCAGAGTACAGATGGAATCTTCCTTGGATAAGGGAAGTATGCAGTAGAGATCTTGAAGAGGTTTGGCATGATGGACTGCAAGGCTATGGCCACACCTATGGCATCGAACCTGAAGCTATTGAGTGATGCTTCATCAGAGTCGGTTGATGCTACGATGTATCATCAGAT